>NDFG01001688.1:1529-17341 GCA_002167245.1 Sporophila hypoxantha | reverse complement strand
TGGTGAACCAAGCTCGGCAGCATCAAAGCCCATTGGATACAACTTTGGCAACAGTATCAACAACTCTGTTCTGCTGGCAACCAAGATTCAACTGCAACTTTCAAGCTTGCAAGCACAGCACAGAGCAACAAATGACTTGTGGGATGTCTACCACGACTTACCAAAGGGGCTTTCCTGACCACCCAGTGTACACCTTACAGGTCACTGTTTAAAACGTTTTAATGTTTTAACATACTGTTTCTGTTCCGGAGTTTTGAGTAGTCAGGGGTCCTGTCTGCTTGTCTGGATGAACAGTTCCGGCAGCAGAGCCCACTCTTCCAGGAGTATCCCAGGGATGCCACCGAGGGGGTCCATGACCTGAGCTGGTCTCATAGCCCACCAGAGTCTCCTTTTGGCTGGCTCGCCAATTGAATTAATTAAAAATGAAGATCATCGACAAAGACTCTCTAAATAGATTAAAGTTAGAGAAAGTTGTATGTTTACTTTATGCGGGTGGGCAGTATGGGGGGGGTCATCCCCCAAAATGCTGACCACACACAAGGCTCTTTTGCCTTCTATTTATTCCCAAAATAATATATATGCATAACCCCAGCACCTCGCATCCCACTTTGTATTTAAAATGAGTTTATTAGTCCTTCACGGCACGCTGCAATTCTTCCCTGAATTGGGTCGGTGGTCCCAGGGATGAAGTCAGGAAGGTTTCTTCATCAGGTCTCTGTGACCCTCGGGGGTGATCAAGGCCCCCTGCTTCGTGGATGGATTTGACTGGAGCCCAGGTGCTGGGCATTTGTTCTAACTGGTTTCAATATGTTCCTTATAACGGTTTTACTTGTCCACTGCTTTCTACCAATGAGCTCATAATATAACAATTAGCTTTAGATTAAGCATCTAATTTAATCAGTTAACCTAATGATTGGTGTATTGGGGTTCAAAGATTGAATTGGGTCTAACCGCCTCAGCTAAAATTCTTAACCCTTGTAAAATCAGAGCAGTAAGAAACTTAGCAAAGATAAAATGTGAAAAAAGGCTTTTGTGTAAGACCAACCTGTCCAAGTAATAGATAACTGGTGACACAAAGCAGAGCACCAGAGGACGATTAACTTACATGTTAAAATTAGGCAAGGACATACTAAATCTCCTTCAAGAGGATGTGAAACAGCAGTGATGGAGACACAAGAAGAATAAATATATTGACCTGACACACAGGTGTCATGCAGATAAGCTGGAGTGTGAAGGAAGTCAAAACAAAGGAGTTCCTAAACGATCAGAAAGTTCGCAAGAATAGGTTGAATAATGCATTGAAACACATGAATATTGCATATATCTCAGCAATGTTGACATTGTCTGTGTTCTTGGCAGTTGGCCAGGAGCACTCCAGCGCGGGGAGAAATATTGTCCTGTTCTATATTATTATTATTATTATTAGTTATTAATTATTATTATTATTATTATTAGTTATTATTCATTACTAAACTCTTTAAAAATCTAAGCAGTGAATTTTTGTTTTGCACAACCATGAACCCCCATTCACTGCATCAGGCCCCCCTTGAGTCCCCATTCTGTGGACGGGGGACTCCCTGTACTCCCTTCCCCAGCCCCAGATCCAAGCCAGGCCATTTATCGGGCTCTGGGGACCCCCCGTAAACCCCGATTCCGGGACGGGAATCCCCCTGCACCCCCTAATCCGGTACTGGGACCCTTCCTTGGAACCCCCCTCCACGTGGTTCTGGGACCCCCCAGCAACCCCTCCCCGCCCCTCCCGACCTTTCCAGCCCCCGCCCTTTCCCTTCGCCTTTTGCACCAAGATCTCCCAAACTCCGGGTCCCCCAGTTCTCCACTCTCCGGCGCTTATTTGAAGGGGTCCAGGGTGTCCCAGGTGGGTTCTCAAGAGGCTCCAGGGCGGGCGCAGCGGAGATCCAGAGGGATCCAGAGGATCCAGTAGGGATCCAGAGGATTCTCTGGAAATTCCCCCGTCCCATCCCCCGCCCCGCCTCCTCGGTCCCTATTCGCTTCCGCGTCCCAACTGCGAGACCGGGATCTGCCGGCGACCGGTGAGGTCATAACAGATCGGGGCTGCAATTGGCGGCAGGAATAGGCCGGCGCCACTGGCGGGGCCGGTAGGCGGCTCTGGGGCGGGGCCATGGCCGGGGCGGGGCAGGTCTGTGGGCGGGGCCGTGCGGCAGCAGTGCCATGGCTCCGCAGCGCTGGGTCTGGGCTGCTCTTGCGGGCTCCTTGGGGGACCCGGGGGCGCGACCAAAGGTGAGTGGGAACCCCGAAACCGAGGCCCCTCTCATGCACTTCTTATTTCGGGCACCAAGACCCTTTAAACCTCCATTTCCGTTACGTGAACCCATAGCTTTCGATTTTGTTCCTAAGACCCCTGCGCAGTATCTCCGTCTCCCAGCACGGGCCCCCTCTGTACCCCCTTATCTGGCACCGGATCCCCTGACCCATTCCCGGCATCAGAACCCATGAGCCCCGTTCACCTGAGCACGGGCACCCTTGAGGCCCATTTCCGGCACCAGGACTTCCCTCTAGACCCTTATCTGGTCAGGGCCCCCCTGAACCCGAATTTGGAAAGAGAATCCTCTGAACCCCACTATTCCTTGGCCACGGGGATCCAGTGGTGTTCATGGGGGGTCCCTGGGTCATTTCTGGGTCCGTGGGATCCCCCTAGATTTTCAGTTCTGGCACTGGGATCCACCTGCACCCCTTATCCAGTACCAAATCCCTGCCCTGCCACTGCCTTTCGCATCTCATCTTTGCCTTCCCCAGTCCCAGACTCCCTTTCCTTGTCTCTAAGATCCTCTGGCACCCCATTCTCTTTTCTCGTCCCCAGCCCCTCCCCTTTCCTCTGCATCGAGGAACTCCCAGCCTCCCATCCCAGGTCTCCCACCTTGTGGCCCCTTCCATAACCCTGAGAAACCCCCTGAGCCCCTATTCCTCGACCACCAGGACCCCCTGCAGGCCACTTTCCTGCTCCATGATCCACTTCTCACCTGCAACTTTCCTTGGCCCAGATCCAAACCCTTCCCAGCCTCTCCAGTTTTCCCTTTCATGTTGATCATGATCCCCTCACCCCCCAAATCTTCTGTTGTTCCCCACAGTCTCTCACTCCCTGCGTTACACGTGCAAGTGACAGTGTCAGACCAGCCGGGTGATCCAGTCATGTCACTGGGTCCTGGATGGGATACCTTTCGTGCGCTACGACAGGAGCGGGGCCGGAAAGTGCCGCTGACAGAGTGGATGGAGGATGGATTCGAGCCGGGATATGGGAGAGGAAAGACCGCATTCGTGCAAGGCACGGCAAGCAACGTTGGAGACCCAGGAACCTGGAAAGACAGCCTCGACACGGAGCGATACAACCTAGAGCACGGGTGAGTGGGGGCGATGTGGGGCTGAATGGGAGACGTGTAGGGCGGGTTGGAGCTCAGATGGGCTGTGATGTGGATCTATGAGGTTCTCGGATAAGGCATTCACAGTCTCCGAAGGGGTGAAATTGGGTCTTGTTAGGCTGGGATGCGATATCTTGTGAGTCCCACGCGTGTTGGTGATGTGGATCGACTGATGAAGGCTCCAAGGGCTGGGAGAGCTCTGGGTCTCCATCAGATCTTGGTTGGCTCCATAGGGCTGGAATGGGGCTTTATGGGGCTGGGATAACAATTCCATGGCGTCTCTGTGGTATAACCCCCCAGTCTCCACCACACGGTGTGGGTTGTTTATGGCTGTGATTCCTGTCTACGGGAGCATCCCGATTGGATCCAGTCGGCATCGGCTACGATTGGACGGGATCATATCTCCTTTGACCTGAAAATCCGGAAGATTCATTGCCGCCGACAGTTCTGCTGAGACACGGGAAGCACTGGGAACAGTGAAGGGATTGACTGCTGAGAGGTGGACAAATTACATCAAGCCACGAAAGCCCGAATTACTCCGGAAATACGTCGGAATACAGGCATGAAGGAGCTGGAGCGCGAGAGGTGGGACCAGAATTCCTGTGGGAATTGGGATTCTGGGGAAGGAAAACTTGGAACATGGGAATTCCTGTGGGAATTCCATGGTCAAGATCCCAACCCCGTCCCCAGTTCTAATGAGAATTCCATGGGCAGATCTCACCCCCATGCCCCACTCCCATAGAATTCTATGGATGCATTCTCCACTGTATCTGCATTCCAGGACCGCCTGATGTCCACGTTCCGGAAGGAGGAACACGGGGACGTGATCCTGTCTGCATCGCGTACGATTTCTACCCCAACACCATCTAGTCAGCTGGAATGAAGGGGGGTGAAACCTTGGATCAGGAGACGAGTGCGGGCGGGATCGTTCCCAACGCGACGGACCCTTCCAACACCCAGGCCAGGATCGAGGCGCTGCAGAGGAGTGGGAAGCAGTAACGGTGCAGGTTGGAGCTCCTGGAATGCAGAGCCCGGGATCTTCGCTTGGGGTGAAGGCTGGGAATTGGAATGGGAATTGGGAATTGTTGGAATTCCAAATGGGAATTCCCTTCCCTCCTCCATATCCGCGCGCTTCCGAGAGCGCGACTCTGGCAGGAACTCACCGTGGTGGTCGCTGTGTCCTTCATCGCTTGGCCAATTTCGACTCATCCTCATCGTCCTCTATTCGGATTTCGCGTCTGAGGCTCCAATCCGCGTATACACACGGGATAGGGGTCGGGAAGGGACCAACGGATGCACCCGGCACCGTTCTGGGAATCCTGTTGACTGAGCTTGATCCCACTTTGTTTCCACAGGGAGGAGGGGACAGGAATGGATCAAGCCCGGCATGCGGTGCAGTTCCAGTTGTGGATCCAGCTCTTGGATCCCCTGTGTGGCAGCCCAGGATGGATCCTGGGGTTAATCCCGGTCATGTGATCTGTGTCTGGGAATCTGCATGGATTTTCTCTCTGCAGGAAGGAGCAATGGGAACAACAGCTTGAAGCACTAGGTATGGGAGGCAAGGATCAGGGTGGGATTCCAGAGGGGGATAGGGCAGGATGGATGGAGCGGGATCAAGGATGAAGATTCTGGATCAGAGCAGGGATCCAGAGTGGGATGGCTGTGGAATTTGTAGAGTGGATCTGGGCTTCTGGGGATTTGGGATCTGGAATGAATCAGGAGGGAATGGATGGAGCAGGATTGGTGTGGAGGGATAGGAGTGGGATCAGGGCTGGATTCCAGACAAGAATCAGGTGGGATTGGAATCGGAGCAGGATCAAGGTTGGGGTTCCAGATAATACTGGGCAAGTAGGATGGGGCACATGGGGGGAGAATGGAGAGGTGGGCAGAATGGATGGAGTGGGATCAGGTGGGGATGGCATGGAGCAGGATTTCAAGCAGGATTGGGGCGGGATACATGGGATTCGCTGGAGTAGCTCCTGCTCTCCATGGACTAGACCAGGTCCATCCTGTAGAATGGGACAGGGGAACACGTGGACAACGTGACCCTGCTCTCATCCTGCAGGAACATCACCGCTTGAGCAAGTCACGGGAGCTGGATCCAGCCTGTCCGCTTTCCCACGAAAGCTGCAGAGCTGCCAGCAGAGCTCATCCTGCGGCTTCACCCGGACCCCACAGTCTCTTTCTAACGATGGTATTTCCAGTTTTCCAATTCCACAGTATTTTTAAGGCAAGAACCACAATACTCACAATGCTTCACTCTGGTGTGAAAATTATCTCTGCTTTGGGCAATAAATGCTGCTTGGGGCAATAAATCCTGCTCGAGGCCATATGGTCCTGGATTAGTCAAGCAAATCTTGTATTTTAATTTTACATCTGTAGGCAGTTGTTCTTCTGTTACAAGTTAGGCAGTTTTCCTTATTCTTTTCCACAACCGCGGGGGATATGTGATGATAACAGGCTATTTGAATTGTCACTCGCCAGACTGATAAGAAACGTACAGCTCCCAGTGTCAGCAGATGCTCCACCCAGAGGGAGAGCAAGCAGTTCTACCAGCATGTCTTTCTCCGATTGAATTTCCAGAGGAACAGCAGCTGCCTTTGTTTCCTGGATCTTCATGAGGAAGGAATACATCTTTCTACCAGGATCATGCTCCAACAGAACCACCCCTGACACTCCCAGGAGGATGCAGTCAACATTTCCAATTGGACTGCTTGCCACCCCCCTGACCAATCAGGGGTGGTTAGTTTGTGTCTTTGCTCTGTCAGTGGTTGTTTCTAGTGTATGCGAATTGTTTATTTTATTTCCGATTTATTTTCTTTCCAGGTAAGAATGTTATTTCATGCTCCATATTTTTTGCTGAGAGCCTCTTTATTTAAAATTATAGCAATTCAGAGGGAGGGGGTTTACATTTCCATTTCAGGGGAGGCTTCTCCTTTCCTTAGCAGACTCTGTCTTTCAACCAACGGAAGATGGTTTTGGCGCCCAGCGTGGCTCGACGGGCACAGAAACCAGAAGTGAGTAACAGTTCTTGAGTATCTAATTATTTATTGTGTGTGAAGCTGATAGAAGCTCATAGAGCGAACACCATGTGTCCAAGGCTTGCCTGGTTTGGGTGGCACGTATGATAGTGAGCGTGTATTTCTTCCCGTTTAATAGGCCCTTATCTAAACACGAGTTCCTATAACCAAGTGCTAACTGTGTCTTGTTGTCTGGTCGTTTGTTTTAATGGTAGTGAAGTATAGGTGATGGAATTCATCGATGTTTGCTTCCTCTGGAGGCAGCACTGGATTCAGAGTCTATTCCAGCATCCTAAATGTTTTGGGGTCCGTTAATAATGGTACCTCACATGTGAGGAAATGAAACAGGAAATTCTTCCCAACCCTGTTAAATCCATCTCCCTTGGGTCCTGCCCCACCAGTTTTTAAAAGGTTCAAACCCTCTCTAAATGCTAATGATATCAACAGTGGCTGGTGTTGCTAGATTATGCTTGTTTAACGCATTCTTATTTAGCATTCAGAGATAAGGGAAGGCTGACTTGGCATTACATACACCCTGACACCTGTGGTAATTCACAGTTTCCTCTGACAGAGAAGAGACACAGCTCGTCCATGGATGCTTTCCTGGGAAGCCTCTGATGAAGGCTTGTGGCAACTAGAGAAAGAATTCAAAACAATTATTAATCTCTCTTTCCGGTACTGTTTAATGAATATGGTTCTTCCAGAGTGTGCTTTTCACATAGCTCACCAATAAGTGTGGAGGCTTTTTACTTTGAGGCCATCAGGTCTCACCTTAGTGAGTTACATGTATAAACAAGACTCGCTATCTTTCATCTTAAAACCTACTTTTTGCCTCTCTGATCACCTGGAGGACTGGAGTCCTTTCATCCATCCCATGAGTCATACAGGTCCATCCGTGACCGCTGATGTGTACTGCAGCCTGGGCGGGAGGCACAGGTCTGCTGGACCCCGACGTTTTTGGTGCAGCTGGAGGCCTGAAGAAAAGGACCTTTAGGATTGCAGCCGATTCACAGTGAGGACTGACCATGGCGGCGGCTCTGGTGACCCTCGTGGAATCGCAGGACAGCAGGTACACGTGAGATGAGCGACCCAGGGGACCCCTCTGGCGATCCGGGACACCGTTCTTGTCTCCCTGAGGTGACGGGTACGCTGCCTCTGCCCGTGCCTTCTTGAGGAGACTGGTCCCTTCAGACCAACGGGTTTGGGGAGAAACAACAGACCAACACAAACCTCCCTGGGAGAGGCCGAGAAACTGCAGTGGGAGATGGGCTCTTTTAAGCGCACCAGACTGTCTATCTCTGAATGGTGACGCCTGCTGAGGGACGGGTTTTCCTTAAAAAAAAAAAAATAAAGAGGAAACCAACCTTCTAGAGACAACAAACTTGTTCCTGACCATTGCAATATCAATACTCCATCGCGAATTGCAGTCTCAGATGAAGCCACTCTGCGCTCTGCTGGGCTGGGCCACAGATCACGGGTTTCCCAGTGGAAGCTGGGCAACTGCACTCATCTGAGACAATCTTGGAGGAATTGGGGGATTGCCTCTTAGAGAGGTTTGCAGAGGGAGGCACTCGTGTCACTCACAGATTGTCCCTGGAGACTTGCATTTCCAAATTCCCTACAGTGCAAGGCCCCGGGGAACAGAACACTGACAAAGCCAACTTGTTTTTCACCTGTTGTGAAAAGTGCATATTATATGGCTCTACACAGATATTTACTCTATGTATTATGTCGTATTGATTAGTAGTATTAACATTTTAATAGAATTGTAAAWGTAGTTTTGTAGTTTAAATGTAACTATTTAAAATAGAAATTATGTACTTGGGATATTTTTTTAAAGAAAGGAATGAGGTACTCARACCAGATAGCAGCCACAGGACACCTAAATCTTTCAGAAAAAAAGAATTTATTGCTCCATTATCAGAAGAAATTAACTTCTTCCTGCCTCGCTCAGCCCTGAAGTCAGGATTCAGGGGAAGAAGTTGACATTGATCAGACAGAATCCTTTATTTGAGTGGAATTTATGCATTATGTATGAGATGTATGAATATGCAACAGGCTATTGCTTTTAAGGGTTAATCCTCTGTTAAGGTGTGTCCTTTTTTGGGCTTATTCTGCCCAGAAAGAGGTACCTGGACTCTTCATAACTCTTCGTTTTTATTGTCTCATATTGTCCTAATCACAATTGTTCAAATTTTTATTACTCTAATTATATTACTATTTTTATGACCATTTTATTACTATTAAAGTTTTAAAATTCTAAAACCAAGTGATTGTTTTTTTTCACAGAAATTATGTGAGTATGATCAACGGCCCCATGCAGGCTCATGTCTCTGCCAGGGTCAAGGAACTCAAAGAGGAGATGAGGGAGATGAGGGAGGAGGTGAGGAAGATCAATGCAGCACCCGTGCYAGTCACAGGCCCCACAGTCAGAGACCAACGTCCCCCAGCCAGACAGAGAGGGTGCAGCCCACGGGCTGACCTGGGGTTCTGTCTGTGTGACCATGGGGAAAACATGGGAAGGTGGGATGGGAAACCCAATTCTGTTGGGAAGGATGAAAGTTTGACAAGAAAGTCTCACAGGTATGTGTGCTGGGCAGGAAGATTTTTGAATGTAGAATCTGAAGAAGGAATAGAGATGGAAGCAAGTTTTGATATAGAAGAAAAGAATTGCTGAGCCAGTCTGACTGGATAACCAAGGAGGCAAAGGGTGTGTTAGTTAGAAGGGGTTTAATGGCTTAGAGCAAAGGATAAACCCACCTCGAAAAAGGAGATGTTTTTACCGAGCAGAAAGATAGCACAGGCAAACAAGTCTGACAATGGTGCAAGTAGAAAAAAGGTCTTAGAATTTTCCACTGCAAGAAAACTGGAAAATCAACCTCTTGCCTAAACTGTCATGTACTAACTTGTAGTGATTGGAGAACAGTGACATGAATATGGTAATTATAGTAGTTAGGATAGGCTATAGGTAAAAGTTAAGGTATAGATTGGTTCTGCTGTATTAAGATGCTCAGCAACGAAAAGTATATAATGCATTGTAACCAAAACTATAAGGGTCTCCAGGGCCTGCCTGAGGCTCCAAGTTACAGATGTAGCACAGGCTCTGTCACCGACACCCTGATGCTGTAAATCTTGGATATGTAACTAAATGATTTGAAGCGCTGCCTGGAGTTCCCACATCCCTCATCAGGGCTCTTACACCCCCTGATCCACATTTCTGAGACAGAATTGGTCCCCCTTTGGGACTCCGAGAGCTCACAAAACCCAGACCTCCGCCAATCGTGTCCAAAACTTTTTTCACCTGCACCAGCAGTTGATTCCATGTCTATCATTGCAATCACCAAAAAGTGCTTAGCCTCCTACGAGGGACCACGCGTCTCCTAAAGAATGCCTCTGCAGGGCTTGGAAAAAAAAACCCTATTGCTCTCTGGACACAGAATTAATCTTCAAAATCACTCCAGGAAATGGAAACCCGTTCCTCTTCATGAGACATTTTCCAGATGCTCCAAAACCAGGCGAACTACTTCCATTAGAACCCAAAGGGAGGTTGCCATTTATCACAAGAGCCTTGCAGGCAAGTTGCCAAACGTTTCACAGTTCACCACACCAGCACAAGGACGGGGGCAGTTAAACAATTTTCTGACCTCACCACGGCCCGTCAACCCAGACCCTGTGCCTCCAGCCTAGGCTTGCAGTACACTCGCTGCGGCGCCACCAGATGTCCCTATAAGACATGAAATAACAAAAATAGAAACACAGCTCTCCCAAGGTAAAAAAGAGGCACTTTTAATTTCTGACATCCAAAACATTTACAGATTTCTAACAGTGACAGTGGATTGGAGGGTTGAAAGTGCCGCCTCTCCAATGACACTGGACCAACCCCAACAGTTCAGCAAATTTCTTCCTTCCATCACTAAAAGAAATGCAAAAACATAAGGTACTTTACATAAACTGTAGTGAGAAAGTTCCTTACAAGAATTGTAAACATCAGAAGGCTTAAAAAGCAATAAAAAAGCAGCGGCCACCAGCGGCATCTTGTTTTTTTCCTTATGCTACTTGTTACTGGGCCATCAGTAGCCTTTGCCCCATGACTCAGAGATGAAACTCCTCACAGGAGCCCTTTCTGTTTGCATGGGCAATCAGGACCAATCATGACATCCAGAACATATTCAGCCCCTGGGAGTGCTCCACCCAGGGGAGGAGCTCAGCATCCCCACCTAGGATATATTCTGGGTTTTGGGACAGAAACCAGGCAGCCCCTTACACACTGGTTTCGGGAGAGGAAGAGTATACTAGGACTCCTTTTCGTATGGGGATCCACCACTTCAACAAGAGCATTTCAGGTGGGACTGCGTTTGCCACCACCCTAAATGGCAGCATGGTGTCTCGGTATGGTTTCTGACTCTGTCACGTCTTTTATTTTGTACTATTGCATGTCTTTGGAGGTTTCATTTTCCCTTTATATCTAATAAATTGTTTTCTGCTTGGAGTCTCTCCACTGCTTTTGCTTTCAAAGTCGAACATAATTTTGGTGCCAAAAACTGGGGCACCAAGCGTTTTTGCTCAAGGACTGGTTACACTGGAGTTGGGTAATGCGAAGGACGGGGAACCCCTTGTGTTACCACAACGGGGAGACTTGCAATTTTAAGTAGATTCTGTGCCTGTAACGGTTTATTCTGCTATTTTATAGTATCTATATATCTATAAACATCTAAATACTATTCTACTTTACTATACACATTATTATGTACATTATTAATTATATATATATTTTTCCTTTGTATTTCATGTGTTTTGGCATTTTCTACCTTTTCCTAATAAATGGTATTTCTGGCTTGGGCTCTCTCATTGGTTTTCTGCTTTTCAAACCAGAAACCAAATTGGCCACTGCCATGGTTGTTTCCTCTAAACAATTGACCAATTGGATCCACGTGTGTGTTGTGACTGTCTGGCAAGGGGCCAGTGGGTTTTTCTTACGTAAGTACAAGTGCTGGCATATACAAAAGGATTTGATCAGCCTTGCTTTCGCAACCATGGCAGTTCAATGCTCATTATTGCCCGCTGGGACACCGCTGCCTACGACAGGGACTGATTGTTTTTCTTTCAAGCCCACTGCACCAGTCTTTTTCCCAATGACCCCGTTTCTCACAGGAATGCACTCTGAGCCTTCTCCAGAGGGGAAGCTTTCTTTGGGGTGACCTTTACCTTGAGTTGCCTTCTTGCCAGGTTGGGATTAACTCTTCTCAGCTGGCCTCTGCTCAAAACACTTCCGAGGCAAACCTCCAAAGCAGCTTTATCCACGTCTTAACTCCTTTATCTTTTCTGCTCTGTTTGTAATTTGACAACGACCACTTTGGACCCCACACCCAAGCACACAAACAAGAGGACACACGCATAGTGCTTTAAATTTCCTTCAGCTGATCTTCAAGATTAGCATCAGTGAATATTGATGGCAACTTTCTCTTCACCTGTTCAAATTCATGTAGTGCGCTGTGATTCATTCATTCCATTCCGTGCACTCACTTGGCAAATGCTTATCAGAAGAAACATTGACACTTCATCATTTTTTCCAGTGGCCTTTAGTCGCGACCCTTCACATGTTCTCTCCCTCGAAGTACTAGACGGTATCACTAAGCGTAGGTGAGAATGGTAGTTTGGTATCTTATCTGCGCATCCAGGACTGACGATTTCGCGTTTGTTGCTTGTTATTGGTGTATCACATTTAGAACACTTTCGCAAGTGGCGTTTCCAAGTAGGGAAATTATTCTTCTGTATGGATAGACAGCAATCGGCCTTATGAAGCAGGCTACTACTGGTCTGGTCGCTCCCCTCACGGAAATGGTTGGGACTTTAGGATTTTATTATTGACTCTCATTTTATCGTCCGGGTTCAATAGGGGTCAGTGATTGCTCGTCTGACATAGCAGTTGATCAGCTACACCGCTGTCGCGCTGATTTGGTCTACTTTAGAGTATTTTGATGGCTACTTAATTAGTCTTGGTCAACCTTCAATTAAGGGTTATATAGAGCTGGTAACGGTGCACACATGAAATTGATAATTAAATATTGCAACAACCAGCAGCTATAAGGAATCACATAATCAAAATACATTATTCAGAATCTGTTGGTTATTAATAAACAGTGGTGCAAAAAGCAATACAAGAAGTAGCAGGAAATTAGGGACATGAGCAATTATTTTCAATTATCAATTATTCTCTGTATTTGCACCCGTTCTTTCTTAGCTGCTCTCGGGTCTCAGGCTAACAGTTGGTGGAACACTTGCTGGAAGCTGCTGAATCCTCCTCTACACTCCTTTCGGTCCCTTTTCATGATCTTCTCTTGATGTAGTCTCTTTCATGCTCGTTAATTTCCTGTTGAGATATTTTCTCATGAGTGTTTTCCCCAAATTGTGTTTTCTTCCACTTGAGTATTGGCCACTGTTCCTCCCTAGTTCCCTGAGATGTCCCTGAGTGTCCTCCTCTGAGTGTCACCCCTAGTAGACGTCTTACTCCAGGCATATTACCCTCTAGAAAGGTGCATTAATATTAGCGCCGAACGTGACTGAAGTCTGCGCTTTTTTTCACAGGATAATTCCTCCGACAATTCCCCAAATTTCTGTCGCAATACTGCACGGGAGGGCACAGGTGACCAGCAGCCATGTTCCCAATGATGTCACTGCCCTATGTTTGAAACTTTTCCTGTCATGCAGCCTCGGGATGTCCTCGATGGCTTTTTGGCAACCAGCTCGGCCACGGCGCGGCTGGCAGGACCACCATTATGAGGTCAGACTCACAGGGAACTCAAAAGGAGATGAAATGCTACTGAGCGCTCACCAGTGATCTCGCACGAGCAAGGTGCTCCTTGGCCAGGCGCTTCGCTGCTGGGTCTCTACGCACAACGAGGGCCAACTGCAACTTTCAAAGTATGGGCAGCATTGGTTGCGGTCATATTTGATCTGAAGGGAGCAATCAGGGAGGCGGACAACCTCATTTATCCCCTTCAGGATGGCCTTCGCGGATGTCCAAGGCTAGAGCTGTTGCCCAATCTCGCCATGCTCCAGTTTGAACAAGGATGGCTCTGTCACACCGTTGTTGGCCCGACTCCACCAAGCGCAGGCCCCACAGTTAGGCCACGTCCCCCAGCCCAGAACAGAGTGGGTGGCCAGGAGCATGCAGCCAGGGCCACCTTGCCCAATGTTCCCCACCTCGGGGGTGCGTGACACCACCAGCCTTTGTGCCAATGGGCCTCAGTTTCGTGGCTGCTTGTTGTGGGGCGTTCTGATCAGTTTGTGAGCCTTCAGTGGGCGAGGTTGATCAGAGCTTCACCTTTCCTTGTGGTGTACAAGGGCCTAGGGTGTCTCTCCACAGAGTCTTGGTGGCCTCCCTGGCAAGCCATGCCGGCAAAAGGTCCCAAGTCCGCGTACTTAACTCAACTGCGGTTTGGCCAGGCCCAAAGGACTCCACGTGCCGAGAAGCTTGGTTGGGCTACCCGTGAGCTCTAACAAGCTACTCCTCTATCGAGCCACAGGTAGGTTGGTATCCGCTAGCGGGGGTGGCCCAGATGGGTCAGGGCAGGGCATATCTTTCTTATGTGGAAGGGTGGGGCACCAGTATGCAGTTCTTGGGGAGAGGATGGGCCAAGGGAGGTGGAACGCCATGGTATACAGTAAGATGGGAGATAGAGGCCACGGATGGTTCCGGTGACTAGTTTTGCTTACAGGTCTCATGCAGGAGTTTGGGGACTTTGTTAGTTTGAGCAAGAGGCACAGTATGGGTTGCTGCTAGATCGGCCACGCGCGTAGTCATCTGGATGGCTGCCTTGCGCCGAGATAAGCGCTGAGCACGTACAAGGCACCAGGCCGCATAGGCGCGGGTGGAGGATGGTGTTTTAGTCACGTTTTTCTGAGCGGAGGAGGTGTATTATGGGGAGTGGCGGGGCACTTTCGTCTTCATCCTATCTGTGACCCCGGCAGTAGAATCGCGAAGGTAAAGAGTCCCCAATTCTCTGTCCTTCCATCCATCCAGCTCCTATAGTGGCGCAGTTCTTGTTGTCCCCGCATTTGCACCCCGCCGCCACCGGTGTCCCCCAGTAGTGTTGTCTCTGTTCCTCTTCTTTAACCGCAAGCCATATATACCCCGTCACATTCTTGAGGCTCCTTTCGACCACAGGTGCCACTGAGGAACGCATTTTAGGGGGGTGCTCGTACTCTAGGCAGTGAGTGTCGCTAAGGTGTAGAGAGAAAGCGTCTATCCGAAGGAGCCTTGGAGGTCCTTTGCTGGCTCTTTTGGCATTAGAATTTTACCGCACTGCCAAGCAAAACTGGGAAATCAACTTCTTTGTCTATAGTCAGGCCACCTCTAATCGGCCAGATGTTTGGGCTGGCACTCTTGGATTAGTGGAGTGGGAGGAACAACACCATCAGGACCATTTAGGACATTGAAGGCGATGTTATATAGCAAGTGCCGCGGCCAGCAGGTTGATTCCTTGAGCTCCACAGGCGGGCGTCCTGGCCACCCACAGCCCTCAGCCACGGCACCTTGGCACCAAGTCCTGCAGGAATATCGGACATATTCTCCTTATATTTCCCAGTTTCCAGGAGCTGGCGTTTATTAAGCGGACCCTGCGTCGGGCCTGGCAGCTCCGTTAGGGAACGCGGGTAGATAGGGCCTATCTCGAATACGCCACGCAGCAACCAGTATGTCATCCAGCAGATTGCGTTTCTGCCGTGTTTAAGGGCCGCCTCCAAAGTCGGCCTCAGGTGTACCGGATCACCAATGGTGGGCCGCATTGTTGCCTTGCTGGCAGCCACCCTGGAGCCTCTCTCCTCACTGGGCTTCATGCCGGCCATCATTAACATCGGTTCGCCTACTTCTTCCCTGCCCAGGGGTTCCATAGAAACCCAAACGTTGATATAGTGTGCTACTCGTTTCTAGGCTGAGCTGTCCATAACTGGGCCTTGCTCGCCTTGACAGTGCCCTGTAGCCAGCTGCGTATGGCATGGATCGAATGCCACCTCCCTGCAGGTGTTGGGGACTCGGTGGCTTGCCCTGCCTAGCACAGCCTCGCCAGATGCCATTTCCTGCTTGTGCCATCGTGTCGCATCATGTCCAGGTGCCTGGGGATGCTCTTGCAGGGCGCTCATATGTCGCTCAGTAGGCCGCGAGCGACGGGTCCCATGTAACTCCATCATTGGAACGGCCCTGGTGACAATTCGCTGCCTGTAACATCTCGGAGGCTTACCCACCAGATAGAATGCTAATTAAAGTGTGCCAATTTGCTTTGAGATACAGAGCGGACCTCGACTGATGCCATGGGCTCCTTGGTGCACATCACTCAAGTTCCCACAGTCACACGGATACACTCTGTCGAGATATCAACAGCGACGCTTCTTATCTCTC
>NDFG01001686.1:5001-19283 GCA_002167245.1 Sporophila hypoxantha | reverse complement strand
GGGAAGGGCTGGGGCAGAGCCACTCTCTGCATTTTACCATCTTTGGGTTTCTTTAGTGTGCATTTCTGAGCCGAATTCCCCAGGATTTGCTGCTGGCTCTCTTGTTGGGAGCACTGACCCCCGCAGGGCTGTGCAGGTTGGGGACCCTCAGGGGACGCCCCTGGGGGATGTTTTGCGCAGATTTAACCCCCGCTTGCCCGCGGGGCAGCCTCACCGCGCCCTGGTACAGCTCGATCTCGCGGTCGGTGAAATACGGCATCTGCTTGAAGGGGTTCACGGAGATCAGCACGGGCCCGATGTAGGTCTGGGCAGCAGGTCAAGGGCCGTGTGTCCCTTTCTGTGTGCCCCCTTCCCAGTGCCCAGTCCCACCCCGGGGGCAGGAAGGTGGTTATGGGGTCCCTGGCACATCCAGGGGTGGCACATTTCCAGCCTGGCACAGGCAGAGCTGCCCTGCTGCCCTGACATGGGGGACCCCCAGAGCTCTGCAGTGTGATGGGTGCAGGAGCAKCCCCTCAGCTCCCTCCTCTGGCTCCAAAACTTCTCCAGCATCCCTGGAATTTGCCCTCTGCTCTGGGCTTGTGGGATTGTGGGCCCTGTCCTTACAAGGCGATTGCTGTCCCAGCTGTGCTCAACCACCTCCCCCGCAGCCCTGGGGCTTTGGCCTGCGTGTGGGTTGGCCTTTTTTTTGGGTTGTTTTTGATTTGGTTGTTTTTGGAGGGGGGGAAAAGATACACCACGGCAGCCTTCTCCCTTCCTTTTTTGCTGTGCTGCTGCAGCAGGGGGCTCTGTCCACCATTTGGACTCAACATCCCAAGCTTCTGCATTTCCCAGAAAAGGGCTCATTTTTCTCCCTGCTCCTTTTGGGCCTCTTCCCTTGGTTGGAACACAAATAGGCTATCAATTGCTGGAGAAACCCCACCTGCTCCATCGCCTCCACCCAGCTGGGGGCTCACCCCCATCCTGCTTCCAATTCCCTGTTTTTTCCATGCTCTGCCCACACTCAGTGCAGAAAGGGCAGCCAGGGTGGGCAGGGAAAAGGAGGAGCCACCATTCCTCTTCCTCTCCTCTTCCTCTCCTCTCCTTCTCCTTCCTTTCCTTTCTCTTTCCTTCTCCTTCCTCTTTCTTCTCTCTCCCTCCTTCCTCTTCCTCTCCTCTTTCCTTCCTCTTCTTTCCTCTCGTGCCTCAGTTTCCCTTGGATGTTAAAATTCAAGCGTGTGGGCTTTCCTTGCTGGAAAAGCAAGATGAAGCTTGAGCAGAGGGAAAATCCAGAAATCTGCTGGGAAAGGTTTTCAGAAGCTGATTCCCAGCCAGAGAGGGGAGCTGAGGGATGCTCCTGCACCCCATCACACTGCAGAGCTCTGGGTGCCCCAAGTCAGGGAGCAGGGGCAGCTCTGCCTTGGTTTTAGCCGGCTGGAAATGCCACCCTTGTGCCACCCTGGATTGTTGCCCAGGGGGGAACCCCTAAACACCTTCCTGCCCCCGGTGCGGCCTGGGCACTGGGAAGGGGGCACACCAGAAGGGGGACACCACGGCCTGACCTCTGCAATTCCCTGTTTTTCCGTTTGCTCTGCCCGCCAACTCAGTAGAACTCGGCGATTGCTGCAGCACTGTCCTGCCCAGCAGAGGAAAGAGCACGGTGCGTATGTGGACTCTCTCCTCTCCGTGCCTCAGTTTCCCTGGGAAGTCGTTCCAACACTCACACAGATTGGCAGGCTATCCCCTCCACGAGAAGGAAGTGAAGAGAACAGAAGAGAGAGCCTCTAATTTCCAGCGAGCTGACACGAGCTGGCTAGAGATTTCGTAGTAAGCAGAGCAGAGAGTCTAGGAGGCATCTTCGCGTGACAACCCAGTCAACCTAGCCTCCAGGGAATCGATGAGAGTGATGGGTTCTATAATGAGGAATCGCGCACAAAAGATCAGAGAGGAGGCCAGACCGTGTGAGCCAGGCTATCATGCCCTATTCGTCCCAGGCTTGTGAATTGCACCTCCCGCGTTCTTTGCGCATCGCCAATGTTAGACTTGAATCGTCTTTTGCGCCTACGGTTAGAGCCCCGCTGATAACACCTTCCATTTGCCTCCTCGGTGCGAGAGGAGATTGCGCACCATACTTGTTTTTAGAAAGGGGACACACAAGCAGTGCCGAGAGGAACACAGCTACGAGCCCTGGACCTCATGCAAATTGCGCTGTTTTCCAAGTTCTGCGCTTCTCGCACCACATTATCACAATAGACTTCGTTTGGTTCCGGTTGAATAGCTTGCAGATTAATAGAGATTATCTAGCATTCTCATGATTGAAAAAGGCATATCTAGTAGATTCCCTAATCTAATACGTGACCAACGTTGCTCTCACCAGATGTCTTCTTTCTGTTATACTGTCAAAAGAAATCGAGATGGGAGAGCACACATCAAGATGGTTCCTGGAGGAGTCCTTTATTGAGCCCCAAGAGAGAGAGACAAAATTCCCATCGGGTTAGAGACCTAGGAAAGATTACCGACAGTGAAGCCACATAGCCATAGCGTATTACGAGTGGATCGAAAGACTCCTACGCACAACACCCCATCAACCCTATTTGTTGTAGAGTCTGGTGTACTGAGCGGTTTACAAGTTTGCTGCTGACAGGTCAGTCCGTCCAGGTAATTAAGACTGTGTTCTCAGTGAGTGAACATTCCTGGTTGACGATGCCGCGCCCAGCTCTGCACTGCTGGAGTTTGGTATGAAGATTATGAAATCCTCACCCTTGTGCCATCCCTCGATTGTTGTGACAATCAGTATGCCATTTATATATCTCACTCTGCTTTTCCCGTTCTCCTCTCGACGTTGCGTGGCCGTGTTTTTATGGGAGCTATCTATACGCTGGAGATAGGGGGGAACATCCAGAATGGAACGGGGACCACGGGGGCCCTGACCTGTGCCCAGACTCATCCTCAGGAGCCGACTCGTGGTCACTATCTCGCTGTCAAGCATCTGAAAACCCTCATTACTACGCTATGCTATGCCGAGTAATTTTCAAGAATCTCGTACCGCGAGACATTCATTCTTATCGATATATTTTCTAATGCCACGGTTCTTTGCGTCATAGTGGTTGAAGCTTTCGACCTCGTGACATTTCGTCTTGTGACGCACCTTTTGGGCTTAATAGTCTGCTGCATACATAGCATCCCCCATGTAGTCGCTCCAGCCACCGGTAGTATAGGCAGAGCATCCACTAATCCGCTTGCAACAGCCCTCGAGATCGGGGATGAGTCAGTGGTGTCCAACTAACCATGTGAGCAGACAGCGAGACCACATTAAGCCCACATGTGTGCTCGTGGGGCGGGAAATGCGCTCAGCGAGATGCACTGTTCTACACTAAGAAGAAACACAAGGCAACTGATCGGTAATTATATACAGAGCGCAGATGGAGTCGGGCTTGAACCTCTTCCCGGGCCAGACCTCTACCTGTGCCTCAAGAAAGTAAGGAGGAAGAGACTCGCTCACCTCGAGTTAAAATAACATCACCATTAGACTGAGTGTTCATAATTATAAGTTCACAAAGAGAATACTTTATCTCATATGCACCAACAAGTATGGCGAGAGAATGTTGCACTGAGTTATTCATAGTGCTGCTGATGTTGGAGAGACTGTGTTAACTTAGTATCCTCTAACACAAGATAATTGCTACATATTGATATACACACCTGTGCACCTATTTCAGATTAGCTACGATGATGACAACCGTTGGGCTATAACCATATTCAGATGGGTACAGATGGCTCGAGAGAAGAGACTCTATTGCTGGGGTCCCAACAGCACGCCTCAATCTTTGTAGACTTCCATGCCGCTCCTTCCTATCACTTGTCCCTTTATCAGGATCATACTTGTGAGGTAGGAAATTGCCTCTCAGCGCATCAGAAAACATTATCACTGGAGACAGATATTTGATGGGTGACAATTATGTAGTAATTTCGTTTGGCTTGGCTCTCGACACCACAAGCGCACTTACTGCGCTCTCCTGCTCCTTCGTTATGATAGATAGAGGAGTCACATTGGTTCGATCTTCGATAGGGCAGTCATCGATTTAACTCAAATCTTCTGGCATGATGTAGATGAAGGGATTTGGGTCACCCGGAATGTGTCTCTTTCAGACCATCTCGACTGTCCTTTTCTCTCTCTCCTCTCTCTAGCAACTGCTCCGAGATGTTCCAGATTTTGTTAGCCTTGTCCAAATTCTTTAAATAGCTATTGCTTACAAACGATGCGGCTCTATGAATATTTCCCTAGCTCATTGAGGCAACGGGAAGCCTGCATGGTTGCGTGGAGGTCTTGTTGTCGCAGTTGTCTTGTCTTACTGTCCGCAGCCACGCTGTCTCTCGCTCTCCTTGTTCCACCATCTTTAGAATAAATAGATTCCTGGTGTGGTGGTGAAGGATTGCTCAGGATCTACAATTTGATGTAGCAAGATTGAACAGGATGTTGCGTGAGAATATTTACATACTGTGCCCGCGCCTGCTTGATCGCTGTCGCAGCAACTTTATATTAATGAGAACGATTCTCTGTGAAGGGAAGCTGTATCACACACATAGAAGACCAGTGTATTGTCGCGGTGGGCTACTATTGGGTACTGGGTGCTGCGAGGACACCCTTCCCGTGTGGCCCAGCCCTGCTGTCCTTATCCTTTGTTCAGGGTCACTCTGAGGGTAACGATAGTTGAACCACTAATGTCAGAAGAGATGTTGTAATGAGAACTGGCATTCGGAGTCCAATGTTTTTTATGTTTCTTGTTCTTGCCTAGTTGTCACAGAACCACACTCTGCTTCAGCTGTAGATCACTATCTTTCTTATAATCTTAGAGTGTCACGTTAACGTTATTACAAATGTCTTCATAGTAAGATCGGCTTTGGCATATCCCCTGACACAGGAATCGACACTTCGAGAATGCAAAGGAAATTTTGGAGAAGACACGTTCATAGTGCGTACTATGCCACATGCTGTGCCTTGGTCTCGTTTAGTAGTGAGGATCACAACATGTCGTGAACCGCCGGGGATTGGCGCGCTACAGTGATTGCCAAGACTAGGTGTGTGAGAGGGATGGTGATCAAAACATAGTAATGGGAGAGCGATAGCTTCATCTATGCAACAGCGCACTCGTTCTTCCTTTGCCCGTCTCTATTAGGCAGGTTCATGAAGGTAATCAGTGTTAGCGGTGGCGTTGGTTTCGCAAGGACGTAATGGAGTGCACCTAGAGCTGAGAAGGGAGCGGATGTCTGAGCAGGCGAGTTAAATGTATAGGGGAACCACTGTTGACCCACGCCGCCTGCTGTCACAATTGATCGCATTTTGTAGCTCGATGGTCATACATCATAGAAAAGTCCGAGAGCTCCGAAGATCTTCCACAACATATCGTGTGCGTGCAAACTGCCAGGCGATGGTATCGAAGCTAAGCGTAAGTTGGCATGCTTGCCACAGGCTACTAAGTCTCCGCATGTGTGCGTTGTTTTAAAGCAGCGCTCAAGAAGGGGCAGGCATCGTGGAGGGAGAGAAAGGTAAGCGAGCTGGATTACACCGACCCTTGGGCAAGCTCGCAGGGAAATTGGGGAACTCTAGTTGTGGCCCAGCACGTGGCTATGTTAAAAACCTGTTTTACCTTGCTACTAGAGGATACACAATTGTGAAGGAGCAGAGTTTAATTAGGCCCACCTGGATTGCAGGAACAGTGGTGAGGGGATCTGGTGAGAGATGATTGAGTGGCTTGCCTCATGTATGCCACAAGCCGGGGCTAGTTCTGCTTAGTCCACCCTGTGTATGACTCCCTAGTTTAGAATCACAGTGCTCATCGAGGGGCATAGTTCCTCGGCCACGATGGCCAAAAAGCATGGACGATAGGTGATGTAAGCAAAGAAATAGGGAGGCTCTTGGATTATTTTAGGGAGAATTGTTTATCTGCCCACGACACCTCTTAGCCCCGTATGTACCCCTCTTTTAGGGTCAGTTGTGAAGGCCTGGCTCTTGCAGGAGCAGAGTGAGGGATTGGGGATTTGAGGGCTTCGCTTCTGTGCCCAGGCACTAGCTGTCCCTTTTTTATCAGCTAGACTTAAGGAATCAGTGGTGCACGGGCTTGCTCGACGCTCGTGATGGGACAGTGAAGGTGACTTATGGCAGGCAGAAGTGTCCAGCACGTGAGAATCTTGGCGAGATTATGGGGAAGCGGGAGTGAGCCTGGCCTAGTCACTCACCACGCCGCACTCCTGGTGTCCCTTTACAGCTAGAGGACTCTCATATCGGTACGTTCCTTTCACTGACGAGAAACCGCAGATATAGCGAAGACCATCAGCCCCGCACAAATACTACAGGCCAGATTATCGACCGAAATGAGCACAACATTCCGAATAAACCGGTACCAGACAGGCTGAAGGAGTACGGACGCGCCGAGGACCAGGTGTTGCTGCGATTCGATTCATTGGTACTGGGTGGACACTTGCCGTTATACTGATGCCTTACACGGCTGCCCGTTGCTCTCACATGCCCTCAGGGAACACTGTTCTACGTCTAAGCCAGCCTAGGTCTCGCCCAGCCGGGTTTCCAGACTAGAATTAGACTTGGCTAGCTTCCTAGGTTCGTCTCGTTCTGATAGGACCATGTGCGAGTCGAGATGCACCAGCAATGGGCCTAGTGTGCTGGAGTTCTTCATAGGGCTTAGTCCTGCCGATGGCGACGCGGCTCGACAGAGCCCAGACGCATTGTTGACATGCAACTCTACTAGGAGCCGAAGTGAAAGTCTGGGCGTGTATGTGCAGGTCACCACGGTATACGCAAGAGGACAAGATTGGTCACGCCTGGCTAAAGGAGCACACATCTGGGAGACTTCACTCTTGAGGCTCCCAACTCCCGCCCTATACTCCACTTCTTTAAACCAGCGACAGATATCAATATCGAAACGATGCTCAATAACATTACGCAGCACGCCAGCGCACACGACTTAATATAATGCTATACGGCTACACTGAGTCTCCCACGGAGCGCAAAAAGCCCCATGTTGCCCAAGTACTTCTCCCCCACCATATGCCCCGTATCTTGAAGTGGCACCAGTTCCCCATGGGAATCTCCACCGTGAACCATTGCATCCTTGTCCTTGCACCCAGGACCTCTAGGCACCGCTAATCCCTCCCAATGTTGCGGGAGTGGTCCTGGCTACGCCTGCATTGGTGGTAGAAGAAATCTTATTGCATCTGTGTGCTTTCGTGCATCACTGTTTCCCTTTTGCTGGCCAGTCGGTGGAGAAAAGCACGGGAAGACTTTGTGAAAACACAACATATTTAACATCAGAAAGCAATACTTGACAAACTTCTAGTGCAAGGGATAGACAAGACTGTGCTTTATTTACAGAGCAGGACCACTTACAAAATCTCGCTTTACAGTTTCAGAGCACTAAAGAATTACTTACCTATCATATCTACTGGATGTGTCTGGCGGGGGGATGATGAAGTCCAGTGTGAGTCTGGTTGGATATATATCCAACCTCGCTAACACACGACGCTCTACAGTCGATTTCACCGCCGCAGACAAGCCATAGAATACATATCTCTTAACAACACGCCACACGCTAACCAAGACAAGTACCCTTCTTGCGGAATGCAGGCCTAGATACCCAGGAACAGATCGGGTTGCAGCACTCAGGAACAGACGAAGACCTCCCGAAGGCACTGTGGGGAGAACTGCGCACAGAAATGAGCGTTTAGGTGATCTTCTCCACTCTCGGGCACCCAACAAGTCGAGGCGGCTGTTCGCTTCTCTGTGCACGTGCTGGCTTTGCAAACGCCGTCACGAGGTGCACACACCTCAATCCTGCAGAGATCCTCCCAAACCTAGGCTGGTGAAGGCACATTTTTTAGAAATAGCTCAAGGTCAAGAAGCCACTGTCAGCCCAAGAACACACAATTTCACAGTCAGCTTTTGTAAGAGCATAGTAATGCGCAAGAAGAGAGAATACTACAAGGAGATGCAGCGGTAGCTATGATTGCTCAGTGTTTCACTTGGGTCTGAGGATAGAAGAGAAATCGTGAAGCATGAAGGATCACTGATATCCGATGTTTTGCAGATATTGGGCATATTTGATTATAAATTAAGTTTTAACTCCCAGTATCATCTTATCGATTATCAAAACATGGATGACCTATACACACGATAAGACAAGCGAAGAAAATGAGTTTTGCATCTGAGGCAGTTGATAAGAGAGTCTCCGAATGACTATTTCGTGTAGAATAGGTACAAAGAGGGTTGTGCATTGCAGATGCTCAGGTCCATATTGCAGACGGTGTGGAAGAGGAGACATGATGACATAGAAAACTAAGTTCTTGCTCTGTTGGAGCTCCAAGAAAGAGAAGATAATGCTAAGATCGCACGAGCTGGCGCAATCAGATAGAATAGCCGAGTTAGAAGTATGCCTATAATATCAGACGGTCCAACATAGGGCCATAAGTGTCGAAGAGACCACAACCTCGTGTGACCAAGACTCTCGACAGCCACAAGCAGATAACCGGTGTGAGTTTTTATCGATTGATATGTATCTCCTCGCGTGGCCTTCTACATGGGCAGCTTCTCAGAGAGAAGATAAGAAATCCTAAGAGGAAAGGATTTTCACACTTATACAAGAGTAGAAATTCCAATTAGGAGGGAATACAGCAGAGTGTGTTAGGCCCGCTGTGAGAACCGCACGCAGGGATGGTGCAAAGAGGGTTTATAGTCCATTGTGTCAGGACCCACCACGGGGCCATATAGAGGGGGAGCACCTCGCAGAGAGCCACTGAACCAAGCTGAGTTTCAAACTTGACCTTTTAGATCAAGTCCAGCCATGTCCCCCAACCACTGCCCCAAGTGTCCCAAGTGCCACATCCAGTTTTCCAATCCCGCAGGGATGGTGACTCCACCGACAGGCCTGTATGCAGTTGCCTCGACCAACCTTTCAGTCGGAGGAATTTTCCTCATATCAATACTTAAAACCTCCCATGGGCAATGTCGGCCATTTTCCGTCTGGCCCTGTGTGCCTATTACCTGGAGAAGAGACCGAGGCCACTGGGCTCCCAACCTCCTTTTGGCAGCTTGAGGGGCAATGAAGGTCTGCAACATAACCTGAAAGTCCTCAAACCAGGGTTGCCCACACCCCACAAAGCTTCCTTGGTTGTGGGAAGGGCTGGGAGAAATGAGGGAAGCCCATGAGGCAGGGCCACAGCTCTGAGCAGGATTTCTGTTCTGGAGCAGGGCAATACTTTAAGATCCAGTCAAGCCGGGGCGGAGAAACCCGACGGGGCAAGATCTTCCACTTTCCTGCTGGAGGAAGTCGCGCGTGGTGAGCCAGAACGAGTGGCGAGCGGAACTTCCCACATCTACTACAGTATGGGGTGGAATTTTTCTTCACTCGGGGTCGCCAAATTGGAATTTTTCTTCACCTCGGGCGGGGGTCACAGAGGTAGTGGTGTTGCAAGGGGTCCAGGATGAGGGAAGAGATGAGAGTCTTTGACTCCATGTTTCAGAAAGGCTGATTTTGATTATTTTATTGATATATATGATATTAAAAGAAAATGTATATTTAAGAACTACAGTAAAGAATAAAAAAGAAAGGGTTTTATCAGAAAGAAGGAAGGAAAGGGAAGGGAAGGATGGAAGGGAAGGGAAGGGAAGGAAGGAAGGGAAGGGGAAGGAAGAGGGAGGGAAGGAAAGGAAGGGAAGGGAAGGAAAGGGAATGGAAGGAAGGGAAGGGAGGAAAGGGAAGGAAGCGGAGGGCAAGGAAGGAAAGGAAGGAAGGGAAGGAAGGAAGGGAAGGAGGAGGGAAGGAAGGAAGGAAGGGGAAGGGAAGGAAGGAAGGGAAGGGAAGGAAGGGAAGGGGGAAGGGAAGGAAGGGAAGGGAAGGAAAGGAAGGAAAAGGAAAGGGAAAGGAAGGAAAGGAAAGAAAGGAAAGGAAAGGAAAGGGGAAAGGAAAAGGAAAGGAAAGGCGAAGAAAGGAAAGGAAAGGAAAAGGCAAAGGAAAAGGAAAGGAAAGGAAAGGAAAAAGGAAAGGAAAGAAAGGAAAGGAAAGGAAAAGGAATTCTATGTGACTGAACCAGAGAGTTCTTTGAGAAGCTTGGACTGTGATTGGCCATTAATTAGAAACAACCAATGAGAACCAATTCATCAGATTTTTGCACCCTGTTGTTGTTCCACGGCAGCAGACAATTACTGTTTTACATTTTCATTCTGAAGGCCTCTTTAGCTTTCTCAGGAGAAAAATACCTGCAAGGGCAGAGTTTTTTCAAAAATCATGGCGAACAGTATGGGTGGCCCTTGGGAGCCACCAGGCTGGCAGGGGACCAGGAAGGCTGGCTGACCACAGCCCCTGTCCCCTCCCAGCTCATCCAAGGGGCATCCAAGAGCAGAAGCAGGAATTTGGGCTCATGAGGCCCGGATATTACTTCTACCTAACCAGACAGCAAAGACACCTTACCAGGATGGAGGGCACAGATTGACCGCAGTGACTTTCCATGAGACCATGGTGAGTGCCTGGGAGGGAGGGGAGCCCCAAAAAGCTCTGGCCGGGTGGTGGGCTCACGGGCCTGTGCACCCGCAGAATGCATTGCCAGGTCGATCGGGCATCCGTGGGTGAGGCCAGCAGCGTGGTGCTGAGATTATGGCAGGATCTTGCACCTGGGGCAAACCATCAGCTTCAGGAGGAGGGGCAAACTACCGCCGGTGGAGAAACGGCTGGACTGTGATAGCCACAGGGGGACAGTGGGGAGCCTGGGAGTGGTGGCAAGCTGAGTTGTGTCAACAAAACTTCCCCCTGCAGCAGGGAGGGAAGCAGCCCACCAGCCACAGCTTAATTAATTTGCTATCTTAAACCACCATGTCCATTCATTCCTCCTTTCCTATCTCCCCTATAATCCGTGTTACCATTATCTAAGGAAAACTTAGGATTGCCAAAACCAAAGGCCTCAAAAGCCCTGATGAAGAGAAGAGTTAAACCCTTCTTATTTTGCTAAAGTCCACAGGGCCATTTAACCCTGCGGTCCCCTTTAAATGCAACTCAGGTGCTTTAATTACGGCTAAGACCTTCAATTATTTACTAGACAGATGGGGTTTGAGCCGCCATGTTACTATGAGTTAACAGCTATGCTGCCCTAAAGGCCTCTGCCTTAAAGGCTTCTGGGTTTACATAAAACTTAATTGCACATCAATGAGCTTGCAATCACTTTGTGAGACTTTGCTTGCAGGCAGCAAGTAAATTGGCTCAGCGAGCTTGATTAGCCAGGGACCAGATGCCAGGTTGTCCACTTTGGGAGAGGAAACCCATGCCTGTCCACTGCCCACTGCTGTCCTTGCACACTGGATGGGGCCAAGGGTTTCAACCATGGCCAGAAGCCAGGTGGGGACAAACACAGCGCCTGGGACCAGCCCCGCCTCCTTTGCCAGCCCTGGCCTTTCCCTGCCTACCCTTGCTGTTGTGGGCTCGACCAGGAGCGCCTCAACAAGAAGAGCACCAGCAGGAAATGGACAGCAAAGTGGGTCGGCCGCTCGAGTCCATCACCGTCACCCTCACGTGAGCAGGCGGCCTACACCCGGGACGCGCTGGGCCAAGGGCTCTACGCCCGTGTCTTCGATTCTGGTGGAGGTTGTGTGGGCCTCAGAAGGGATTTGGTCACCCCCCTGCCCAGGGAATGCCAATCCCAGCGCCCTTTTGGCAGCCGTTTGTCCCCTCTGTCCCGCAGTCCATCAAACCGGGCTCATGCAGAAGCGCGTGGATGAGTGGCGATACAGGCATCGGGAGAGCTGGCTGTGGGATGTGGCCCCTGGTCCTTACCAAGGCGATGCTGTCCCATCTGTGGCTCAGCGCACCTCCCCCGACAGCCTGGGGCTTTGCCTTGCCGTTGGGGTTCTGGCATTTTTTTGGGTTTTTTGATTTGGTTGTTTTGAGGGGAGAAAATACCCCACGCAGCCTCTCCTTCCTTTTTATGCTGTGCTGCTGCACGCAGGGCTCTGTCCAGCCATGACTCAACATCCCAAGCTTCTGCATTTCCAGAAAAGCTCATTCCTTCCTGCCTCCCTTGGTCTCTCCCCCTGTTTGGGACACAAAATAGGCTATGCCAAGGCTTGGAGAACCCCACCTGCTCCATCTCCTCACCCAGCTGGGGGCTCACCCCCATCCATGCTGCAATTCCTGTTTTTCCATGCTCTCCCACACTCCGTGGCAGGAAAGGCAGCAGGGTGGGCAGGGAAAGAGGGAGCCACCATTCCTCCTCTCCTCCTCCTCTCCTCTCCTCTCCTCTCCTGTCCTCTCCTCTCCTTCTCCTCTCCTCTCTCTCTCTCTATCCTCTCCTCTCCTCTCCTCTCCTCTCCTCTCCTCTCCTCTCCTCTCCGTGCCTCAGTTTCCCTGGATGTAAAACAGGTGGGGCTCCCTGCTGGAAAAAGCAACAGATGAAGCTGAGCAGAGGGAAATTCCAGAAATGCTGAGAGGTTTTAGAAGCTGATCCCCAGACGCAGAGGAGGGTAGCTGAGGGATGCTCCTGCACCCCATCAACACTGCAGAGCTCTGGGTGCCCAAGTCAGGCAGCAGGGCAGTCTGCCTGTTGCCAGGGCTGGAAATGCCACCCTTGTGCCACCCCTGATGTGCCAGGGACCCCAAACACCTTCCCTGCCCCGGGGTGTGGCCTGGGCACTGGGAAGGGGGCACACAGGAAGGGACACACGGCCCTTGCACCTCTGCAATTCCCTGTTTTTCTCGTGCTCTGCCCGCACTCAGTGGACTCGGGGATGCTGCAGGAAAGGCGAGCAGGAAACGGCAGGAGCTGGTACTCCTCTCACTCTCCGTGCCTCAGTTTCCCTGGATTGTAAAATCAGGGATGGGCTCCAGATGGAGGTGTGAGCAGAAGGGCAAATTTCCAGGGATGTGGAGAAGTTTTGGGAGCCAGAGCAGGGGCTGAGGGGATGCTCCTGCACCCATTCACACTGCAGGGGACTGAGGGAGCTCTTTGGGGGTGCCCCAAGTCGGGCAGCGGGGCAGCTCTGCCCTGTGCCAGGCTGGAAATGCCACCCTTGTGCCATCCCTGGACGGCCAGGGACCCATAAGCACCTTCCCTGCCCTCGGCTGGGACTGGCACTGGGAAGGGGCACACAGGAAGGGACACACGGCCCTTGTACCTCTGCAATTCCCTGGTTTTTTTCCGTGCTCTGCCCACATTCAGTGACTCGGGATGCGCAGGAAAGGCAGCAGAGAAAGGCAGGAGCTGTGATTCTCCTCCTCTCCGTGCTTCAGTTTCCCCTGGATTGTAAAATCAGGATGGGCTCCAGAATGGAGCATGAGCAGAGGGCAAATTCCAGGGATGCTGGAGAAGTTGAGCCAGAGCAAGGAGCTGGGGGATGCTCCTGCACCCATCACACTGCAGGGACTGAGGAGCTCTGGGGGTGCCCAAGTCACGGAGCGAGGCAGCTCTGCTGTTGCCAGTCTGGAAATGCACCCCTTGTTGCCATCCCTGGATGTGCCAGGGGACCCAATAACCACCTTCCTGCCCCGCGGTGGGACTGGGCACTGGAAGGGGGAACACAGGAAGGGACACACGGCCCTTGAACCTGTGCACCAGACCTACATCGGGCCCGTGCGATCTCCGTGAACCCCTTCAAGCAGATGCCGTATTTCACGACCGCGAGAATCGAGCTGTACAGGGCGCGTGAGGGCTGCCCTGCGGGCACGCGGGGTTAAATCTTGCGCAAAACTCCCCCAGAGGGCGTCCCTGAGGGTCCCCAACTGCAGCAGCCCCTGCCCAGTGGGGGTCAGTGCTCCCAAGTAGAGAGCCAGCGGAAACTGCTGGGAATTCGGCTCAGAAGATGCACACAAAGAAACAAAAACAACAGATGGATAAAAATGACAATGAAAACAGAATTCCTCACAACCAGAATCTAATAAAAAACAATCACTAGTGGTGTACTCAATCCAATCCTCCAACATATTCCACATGTTGGTGTATAACACGAGAAACAAACTTAACACTAAAGACCTTTTGTTTTCCTTTTTCTCTGCCACATTTTCTCAGGGCTTCCCAAAGAGAAAAATCCTGGTGGACTGAAGGATTTTTGCGCAGAGAAATGTGGAAAGATGTAGACATTGTTAAAAAGTGCATCACAACAAACTCAATGCCTCCAGGTGCTTGCCTCCAGTTTTTCCCGTGGTTTTGCCCACCCCACCACAAAGGGCTTGGAAAACCTCCTTCTATCTTATCTCATGGACAAGCACAACTGGCTTGAGGAAAAAAGCAGCAAAAGATAGCAGCCCTAGCTCCCT
>NDFG01001679.1:0-28256 GCA_002167245.1 Sporophila hypoxantha | reverse complement strand
TGTCAAACTCACCAGAAGCAGGAAAATCCCCATTCCCTTTTTGCTTGTGGCTGCAGCCTGGAACATTCACTCAGAACAAAAATTTTCTGACAGCCTGCTGAATGGCACTGGGAGGAGGTTTGTGAGAAATGAAGGAAATTGTATTTTGATAGGAAATCAATTTACATAATTATTTATTTCTGTCTTACTCATTTTCAGTCAGTTCCAGTTCTGTTTTTCAGACTGCCACCTTCTCAGCTGATTGTGTTTGTGTCCTCCTTTCTCTCCTGCCTCTCTTTGCCTACTCTGTTTCTCTCTCAGTGTCTCCCTTTACCCAGGGCAGCTCTCACCAAAGACCCTGCCCTGATTGAATTCCCAATCCACGAGCTACAACAACCATGGGTGAAGTTATGAAGGCTGTCAGGGAAATGTCACTGTAAGAACTTGCTCCACTTGGCTTTTGGCTCCTTCTTTGCCTTCAAGGGCAGGAACATATTTTCCTGGCTGGGAACTGGAATTCCAGCCCCTGGGAGTGTGTGCCATGGATCCCAGAGGGGMATTCCCGAGGCTCCCAGGGTGCTGCTCCTGCCGTGCCTCCCAAGGAGCTGTGCAGGGCCAGGGGACAAGGCCCAGCAGCTCTGTTGGTTCTGCAGTGCCACAACGGCCCCTGGTTCCATGAGTTTCCATACTGCCAACAGTGGTTCCTTGGTTCCCATTGTTAGCGTTCAGAAACATATAACCACGAAATGATCATATGTCGGTGCTTTTATTAAGAGCTCTGGGTGTCAGGGGTATTTCAACCCAAATCTGACTGCGACCATACATTCAAGATGAACATGTTTTTATATTCTATCGTTATATAACTTTCATGTTAATTATTAAACTTATATTGTTCTATTGTATACATAGATTTCAGTCAAGCATGGCCCCTCATGGTTCCCCCTTAAAATTCTAACCTAGTTTCTCATGATTCTTCTTATGATTATACAATAATTATATTTAATTACYAAACAATCATCACATCTAACAATTATATCATTCATCATACTGCTTACGCAGGYGCAGTGATCTGACAAAACACAAAGCCTAACATTTTCAGAGTCTATCTTTAACATTTACCCAGGGCCCCACTATCACCATGATGCCCTGCTGTCACCATGAATATTTGGTGCCGTGATGTTCTTCAGTGTCACAATGGCCTCCTTGGATGGGCAGTGTCACCATGGACCATTGGCTCCATGCAGCCCCACTGGGTCACCATGGACTCCTTGGTTCCATGAGGTTCTGGGGGTGCCTCCATGGTCTCCTTGGATCCACAGTGTCACAATGGATCACTGGATCCACGTGGCCCTGCTGAGTCACCATGGCCCCTTGGTTCTATGGGACCCCAGGGTCACAATTGACTCCTTGCTTCCACGTCACCCCCTCAGTGACAAAATGGCCCCTTTGTTCCATGGGGAACACAAAAGTTTTGAGGAAACATTGAGCAAATCCTGCTTAACACAGCTGGGAACATTTGTTTGCATTCAAGAGAGAGGTTAAAGGTGAGGATGGCACCAGCAGCTTCCATCTGCAACAGAGATCCAGGGAAAGGACAGGGACAGAGAATTCAGCTGCAAGACTCAGAGAATTCTGCTCCCAGAGATCATTTCTGCTCACACTGTCCCTTGTAGAACGCGTGACACCATTCCAGGAGGCCTGGACTGAGCAGGTGCTGTTCCTGGAGTGGGGTTGGTTGTTTAGGAAACCTTGCGCAGGCTTTTTCCCATTCTTTCCTTCCCCGAGAAAAGAGGAAAACTGTCTGCTGGGCCTCGTTTGTGCAGGCAGAGCCCTGAGGGACAGCAGGTGGGATTGGGTGCAAGGGGGCTGGGACAAGGAGCTGTGCAGAGCTCAAGGGGACAAGAGTTCTGCTGCAAGGGCACAGGGATATGTCAGTGCCAGTGGGCCATGTCGAGACATGGTGAGGCTGGGGGGTGAGAAGCAGCTTGTTCCAAGACAGTGCTCAGCCTGCACAGGGGATCACGTCTTCCTCATGCCCAGACCTTCGTAAGGAGACATCAGCATCAAGATCCACCTGGGGAATGGCTTCCTATCAGCTCTTCTCTGATCTGGGAAAAAAAAATACTCACTTGGCATTTAAAGAAAAAAGGTCATGAGATGCACTTTGAGAATGCTTCAATCCTTAACAGAAGTACCAAAATGGATGTCAATCACCTGCACAAGGCCCTGGGGAGATTGAAGACCAATTTGAGGGAGGAGGAAAGAGCCCCCGAGGTGCTTTCTGTATTTCAATCAGCCCCACGGTGGATTTTGGGGCTGGGTGCCAGGGAGCCTCAGGACGCAGAGAGAGGATGAAGTAAGCTGCTCAAGGAGTCAGCAGCGAAAGAACTCCAAGTGCCTTGGAAGCATGGCTGGGCCCCAGGGCAGGGCAGAGGGGAGGGGTGCCAAAGGCATGCCGCAGGGGACTTGGGGAGAGCAGATCCTTGAGGGCAGGAATGGTGCAGGGAGGCCCAAGCTCAAGAGCAAAGGAACTGCAAGTGGCTGAGCCAGGCCTGGCTTTGGCCTGCCAGGAAGCAGAAAGGCCAAGCCCGTGAGCCCAGCCTGGGCCAGCAGGGCCTGTGCCCTCACGGCTTTGCCGTCGGGGCCGGTCTGTGTGCGGCCAGGGCCATGTGAGGGGCAAAGCAAAGGACAAATGCCAGAATGCCGTGTGACACTCCAGATCCTCAGGGAAACCGAAAGGGCCGAGTGGTGACCAGCGGGGCCTCAATGGAACAAGAGGGCCATTTGTTGGGCCTGGTGGGGCTTGGGACCCACCCCAAACACTGAAAATGTGGGGTGACCAAAGGCCTCCTTTCCCTGAGTTTGGTGTGCACAGGAGAAACACCTGCTAGATATTCTCAAGAGGTTCAAAATGGCCACAAGTTTTACTGCCAAAGTACAGAAATCAAGGAACTTTGGCAAAGGATTTAATTTACAAACATCCAAGGCAACACAAATAATGCTTATTATAGCAATTAACTTTCATTTACCTTAGCCCATTAAATCCTCGGATAACCTCTAACCCTAAGATGCTGAGTTACCCAGAAATGTTCAAGGTAAAGAGGATAAGAAGAAAACAAAGAGAGGAAGAATGGTAGAAAGACAGATCTACAAGAAAGACAACAAGATACAGCTTTACCCAAGGCTTGGCGTTCCAGTGTGGGTGAAACACAAACCCCAGGAGGAGGGGTCCAGACCATGGGCCTGAGCTCGTTCGTGTCCTGTGTTTTAAACCCTCAGGCCTTCGTGCAGCCATTGTGACACTGCAGAAACAAGGAGACTATTGCTGACCAGCACAGAACCTCTGGGAACCGAAGGGGCCGTGGTGACACTGAGGTGCCTGATGGAATTCAAGAGACCATTCGTTGAAAAACTCGGGGGCCCCATGGAAACAAAGAGAACAATGGAACAGGGTCTGGCTGTTTGCTTTGCCTCTCCTAGGGGATCACAAACTGGCAGGTCCAGCTGACCGTGGCATGGTCGAGGGGCTGCTGCTCATCTGCCCCCTGGAGCAACTGGGGCTCTGGGCTCTCCTTTCCTGTTATGGGAAACAAAAGCTGCCCTCGTTCTCCTCAGGTGCCAAATTGGCCAGAATGGGGAGATCCTTCCTCCACATTTTTGGCCTATCCAAGAATTGGTTCTCAGAATGAAATCTGCCAGGACAGACAGATCTCGCCTGGCTTGGCCCACCCAGGGGGCCAGCTGCTCATCTGCCTTTGAAACACTGGACCATGATGCTGTTTTCTTTTTAATGAGAAAAGGCACCTTTTCACACCAAAAGCCACAATTGGGAATCCGACGCCCAGGGATTCACTATTAATCCAAAAGATTTCTCTGCCAGACAAAAGCTTTCCAGGGAGAGACAGCTCTGGCTGCCCTGAGGTTTCTGAAGAGCGGCTCCTCCATCTGCTTTGAAACACTGGGGCTCTGTGCTTTTCCCTCATCATGAAAAGAACTTCTGCTTCTTGGCCAGGTGCCCACAGCCAAAACTGAGGTTTCCACAACTCCAATCCCTATTGTCCAAAGATTTCCCATGGCATGAAAAGGGCCAAGGGAGAGACAGATCAGGCTGCTGTTGGCCCAAGGGTGGCCACCTCTCATCTTCTTCCCAAAATACTTGGAGTTTGTGCTTTTCTTTCCCTATGGAAAACCATCGCAACCGAAAACCAGGTCTCATGGCCAAAGTGGGGATTCCCACCTCCAAAACCCATCCATCCAAGGATTGCTTCCCAGTGAAAAGCTTGCCAGGACAGATAAGTTTTCTGGCAAGGTTTGGCTCTCAGGACCCACGTGTCTCTTGTTTTGCTTTGAAAACACTTGGGCTCTCTCCGTGTGAAAAGAAACTGTTCCTACTTAATTCCATGCAGAAATGGCCCGAAATCTTGATTCCCACTGCAGAATTCCCCTATATCCAAGGGGCCTGCTTTCAGGCAAAGCGCCAGGACAGAGAGGTCTGGCTGGCAAACTTGGCCTATGAATGGCCGCCTTTTCATCTGCCCTGGAAACCACCGGTGTTTCCCGCTTCCTTCCTAGGGAAAAGGAACCGTCCTTCTCCTCTTGGATCCATTGTCCAAAACTGGTATTCGCCTCTACAAATTCCCTATTTCCAGAGCATTGCTCCCCAGACAAAATCTGGCAGGCACCATCTAATCTGTCTACCCTTGGCCCCTTGGTGCTGCCCTCAATCTGCCCCTGGGAACACTGGGGCTCGGTTTGTTCCCTCCTAATGGAAGGAACCCACAAGCTGACACTGTGAAGGACCTGGTTAGAACCATGGAGACCATGGTGAACACTTTGGGATACCATGGTGGACACCATGGGGCCTCAAATTTCAATGTGGACGAAGAGACCACATGCTCTGTGGGGCCTCGTGGGACCATGGAGACCATTGGGACCCTTCAGGGCCTTCGTGTAACCCACGGGGGCCACTGGTGGACACCTCAGGGACTCAATGGTAGCAAGGGAACCAGTTGGGACATTGTTGGGGCCCAATGGAATGAGGAACATTGGAAGCAGCTTCTGGCTGAATTTGGCCTCCCAGGGGTTAACCTGAAACAAGGTCCTGGCTGATCTTGGCAGTCAAGGGCCTGCCTCTTCATCTGGCCCATGAAAACTGGGGGCTCCATGCTTTCCTTCCTGTATGGAAAGAACTTGGTCTCCTCTTCTCAAGACGCCCTTTGAGCAAAAATTGGTATTCCCACTAAAAATATGTCCTGTTGCAAGGGCATGTTCCCAGAAAAAAACCTGCCCAGCTCTGGCTGGCCTTGGCCTTCTGGTTGGTCAAGCATCTCAAATCTGCTAAAGTACCGGGTGCTCTGTGGCCTTCCCTATGGACGAAAAAACTGTCTTCTTTGACCAGAGGCCATGTGCATAAATTGGGAATTTGGGGTTTCCCAAAATTCCTTCTATCACAGGATTCTCCAGACAAAAGCCTGGCCAGGACAGACAGCTCTGCCTGACGGTCCTTGGCCTTTGAATGATTTTTCTTAGAACTATGAAGCAGAATGTTTCTCATCTAGAAGCACTCCCTTGGAAGAAGGGCCGAAGGGATCTCCCAGGCTGGGGTTTGCAGGCCTCAAGAACATTAACCCCATTATATATGGAGGCTGAGGGGTAAAAAGGCCTGCAGTTTGTGAAGAGACTGAGAACAGAACAGGAAAGTGACCTGGCAGGGCTGGAAGGGTGGATTCAGAAATATGGTGAGCTTTTTCTCCATAGTGAAGAAAGAGCCAAGATATAGGAGAAATTTTAATAACCACAAAATGCAGAAGGGGAGACAGATGGACATGAGGGAGCACAAGGAAATTTCCCTCCCAGGGGCAAGGGGCTTGTGGTGCATGACCATCCCCCGGAAGGAGTTCTGGGTGGGCCCAAGGTTGTGTGGGCAGCAGAGGGCCAGGCAGGAAGGCAGAGCCTGTAACGGCAAAGGAAGCGGCCCACCAGGTGGGGCAGCCGGGGGGGATGCCACGCCTGCAGGCCAGAGGCGAGCAGGGCGTACACCGTGCACCAGCCTGGGCCTGCACAGGGCACAGGCAATGTGCAGCAGCTGCAAAGACAGCCCTGCCAGAGCCAGTTGGGCAACACTTTTGGCCCATGGCTGCTGGGCCTGGGCCTGAGGCAGGAGCAGGAGACAAGTGACCTCTTGGCAGGCCCTCGGGGCCTCATTGCCTCCTTGGCCTGCTCAGCAAGCCTGGCAGGGCCCGCCCCATGCCTCCTGCCCTTGCATTGCACAGCCCCACATGCCAGTGCCCAATCCCGGAAGAGCCCCTTGAGCAAGGAGGGAGGGACCAGCATTCTGCTGGGCCAGGGGGCTTGGGGCTCAGCCCTTGGCCACTTGGCATTCCTCAAACACAATCCAGCTTTGCCTCAGGCACCGAGACACCTTTTGCCCCTTGTTTGTTGCCCAGCTGTCATCACTGCCTCCAGTGTTTTTCTGCTTCTAAAAAAACTGGAAACTGGGGACACTTTCCCAGTTCGTTGTCCGCTTGTTGGAGCCGCATTAGAACTTCAAGAACTTTAGAATTCAATTTAACTTTGAGTTTTTAAGAAGTTTTTTGAAACACTCTCTTAGGGACTGAGTCTGATGTAAACAACACCAAAATCCCAAAGAGGCTCATTAAAGTCCTTGTGCTGTGTTCTGTGCTGCTGAGCTTTAAAGGAACAGCTCGTTGCCAGGACCAGCTCCTCTCCCAGGCCAAGCAGGGCTGAGGGCTCTGCCTGCAGGCACTGAGGGGACAGGAGCAGGCAGAGAGACAGGCTGAAGCAATCAGGATTGGGAAGACTTTGAACTGGAGACTTCACTTGGGGGAAAGATCTCAACAGCCCTGTGCATGTGAGTGGTGTGGGTGCAGGGCAATGTCCCTGTGCTCCTGCAGGGATTCCCTGAAGCCAGCACACCCACAGCCTGGGGGATGTGTCAGGAGGACTCTCCCAGATTCTCTGTGGCACAGGAGGAGCAGGAGGAGGGGAAGGAGGATGTTGCTGCAGAGCGGGGCTGCCCTGGGCACCGTCAGAGGACAGGCAGGACGGCTCCTGCTGCCAGGGACGGCTGCAGGGGGTGAAGCTGGGCTTGCAAGCCAGGCTGCCCAGGGCTGTCCTGCAGAGCAGCTCCTGGCAGCCCTCAGGGCTCTGGGCCAGCCCAGGCCATTGTGCCACCTGCCAGGGGCAGCTCTCAGCCTGCCTGGCAGCTCCCCATGGACGCTGCAGGGGAGAAGTTGGAGGGGGAAAAGAGCCACCCCATCAGGGCAGATTCCTCCTGCTCTGGAGATGGTGCTGCATGGCCAGGCTGCTCTCAGCTTTCTCCTAAAGGGAAGGCAAAGGGGCTGTCAGCTTTGGCTGTGCCACTGAGACTCCTGCACTGTCACCCTGGGCATCAGCAGATGGGCCTCACATCTCCCTCAGAAAATGCCTCCTCAGCCTCCTCTCCCTACAGACAGCAGCAGCAGCACCTTGGCTTGCAGCATCTCTGTTTGTCTGGCCTGCCCTTAAGGCCCTGCTGCCAGGGAGATGCCCCTGGGCATGCTCTGTGCTGGGACGGCTCTGCAGGGCAGAAGCTGAGCCCCCAGGGCTGGGCTGGGCTCTGGCAGCAGTGGCAGGGACAAGGCTTGGATAGAGAGAAACATCTCATGTAGGCACAACTCCAGGCAGCAGAGAGCCAGCCAACCTTTGTATCTCTTCCGTTCCAGCTGCACAGGAAGGAAAAAGGACTTTAGAGAAAATTATTTTTTAACTGGAGAGTTCAAAAAGTCCACCTTTAATTTTTCAAGAAATTTTACGTGCAGGCACCCTGAAACAGAGGGTTCATAATTCAAAAGACTCCTGTGTGGGACCAGCACTGAAGGCACTGAGGCACAGAGAGCGCTGTTTCATTGGGTCTCCCCAATGTTCAGGCTGAGAACAATGGTAAAGATGAGGCAGAACTCAGTAGCACAAACTCAAAATCAAAAAATTTAGCACAATTCCCTCACAGGAAGAGAAGTGATTTGGCAGAGATTTCCAAATAAAATATACAGGATTGACTCAAAGAAATTGTCGCATTTGTCAATGTCTTCTTTCAACAGTCCACCATGGCCAGAGTGAAGCAATGTCCAACAGCACTCCATCAGGCACTTCCTCCTGCTGGCACTGGCAGACACGCGGCAGCTGCAGCTCCTGCACTTCTGCCTCTTCTGGGCATCGTCCTGGCTGCCCTCTGGGCAAACGGCCTCATCATCAGCGCCGTAGCCTGCGGCCACCACCTGCACACGCCCATGTTCTTCTTCCTGCTCAACCTGGCCCTCAGCGACCTGGGCTCCATCTGCACCACTGTBCCCAAAGCCATGCACAATTCCCTCTGGGACACCAGCACCATCTCCTACTCAGGATGTGCTGCTCAGGTATTTCTGCTTGTCTTCTTCACTGAAGCAGAATATTTCCTCCTGACTGTCATGTGCTACGACCGCTACGTGTCCATCTGCAAACCCCTGCACTACGGGACCCTCCTGGGCAGCAGAGCTTGTGCYCACATGGCAGCAGCTGCCTGGGCCAGTGCCTTTCTCACTGCTCTGCTGCACACAGCCAATACATTTTCCCTGCCCCTGTGCCATGGCAATGCCCTGGGCCAGTTCTTCTGTGAAATCCCACAGATCCTCAAGCTCTCCTGCTCACACTCCAAACTCAGGGAAGTTTGGCTCATTGTGTTAAGTGCTCTCCTATATTTTGCTTGTTTTGTGTTCATGGTTTTCTCCTATGTGCAGATCTTCAGGGCTGTGCTGAGGATCCCCTCTGAGCAGGGACAGCACAAAGCCTTTTCCACCTGCCTCCCTCACCTGGCCGTGCTCTCCCTGTTCCTCAGCACTGGCACATTTGCCTACCTGAAGCCCCCCTCCATCTCCTCCCCATCCCTGGATCTGGCAGTGTCAGTTCTGTACTCGGTGGTGCCTCCAGCCTTGAACCCCCTCATCTACAGCCTGAGRAACCAGGAGCTCAAGGCTGCCCTGAAGAAAGTGTTGACTGGAATTTTTCAGAAGCAATAAAGTGCCTGTCTTGTTCTCCACAGCCTCCTAGTGTAGCACCTGTCTCTTATACACATCTAGATGTGTATAAGAGACAGTCTACAGCCTGAGAAACCAGGAGCTCAAGGCTGCCCTGAAGAAAGTGTTGACTGGAATTTTTCAGAAGCAATAAAGTGCCTGTCTTGTTCTCCACAGCCTCCTAGTGTAGCACATTACAGCCCCACCTCTCTTCTAAAATATTTCATAGTGTTTATGTGTGTACAGGCTTTCCTTTTTGATTCTGTGATTATGTTGTGCAGAAGGAAATTTTATTTATCCCGTTATCATCCTATTATTGGCATTGTTCATTCTATTTATAAGTTTTTGCTTACACCCTCATTTTCCCACACGCTGTGTAAATGTGTAATCAACTTCTCAGTGCACTTTACTAAACTGAATGATCATGCAGTGACTTGTATGTTAAAAATCCTTCGTCTAAAAACTCATCTGAATCTGGCAGGGCAGTGTCTATGTGCAGAGGGAGAGAGAAAGTCCCAGCACAGCAGCAATGCCAGAGAGTGACATTGCAGCAGCAATGCCAGAGAGCACTTGGCGTTTTCAGAGCTGCTCTCTTTGCACTTCCACACTGTCCTTCTGTGCCCTCTGTGAGTCCTCAGCACTTGGGTGCTCAGGTGCTGTCCTGCTCTGTGTCTCTCCTGTGACCACAAGGGGAGTTGACAATTTTGTATTATTTAAAAATAGACAAGAGTGGCTGGAATTGTTAGGCTGCCTAGTTAAGGTTGTCAGAATTTTATGGCTTTATTATATAAGTCAGATGTGGATCAGTGTGACTCCTGGAACTGACAATCTGAATATGAATAATGGTTGGAAGGGGCAAAACTGCAGCTTAAATGTTACTTAAAAATAAATATGCAGAGTGGCCAGCCTGGACATCGTGGTCTGTGAACTGGAACAATCACATTGCAACAGGGAATGCAGATCCACAAAAACACCACCAAAAGTGACCTCAAAGGCGGGGACAGTGACCCTGTGACAAAACAGTGAAGCCAAGGAGATGGAGAGACTCATTCACTGATTGTGAAAAACGCCAGTCACTTGTTTTTAAACTTTTAAAAGTTTAATAGTAATAAAAATGGTTATAAAAAAAAGAAATACAGTTAGAGTAATAATCATTTGGACAAGCTAAGTTAGGACAATATGAGACAATAAAGACAAAGAGTTACGGATGTCCAGGTACCTTTTTCCAGGCAGCACGAGCCCGGGAAAAAGGACACCCCTCTAACAAAAGGAGTAATCTTTAAGAGCAATTGCCTTTTGCATATTCATACACTTCATACATGATGCATAAATTCCATTCAAACACAGGATTTTGTCTGGTCAGTGTCAACTTCTCACTTCTAATCTTCATAGCGCCTTTGAGGCGGGAAGAAGTTTTCTTTCTTCTGATAAGGAAGCAATAAATTCTTTTCTCTGAGAGATTTGGGTGTCCTGTGGCTGTTATCTCGCTGCAAGTCCTTTCTTTTAAACAAAGCATTTTACATAGCATAGTTTCTATGTTAACAATTTTTTATAACCTAAAACTATACAGTACTTAAGAGAATTAATACAGCATTACTTTCTAACAGAAAACATATAATATTCATTTTAATATTTGCGAAAAGCCAATCATAAAATACATGCATTTCTCACACTGATATTTCTGTTGGACTGGGCTGTCCTGTGAGGGGTGGGTTCTTTAGATCACATGGGAATTCCTTTGTTCAGGTCCATCTTATGAAGCACCAGCTCAAGCACCAGATACTGTGATTGATCTGTGCCAATAAATCTGTGCTGGAGACAAAAGCTGTGCCAATGCTTTCTTTAACAATGTCAAAACCCAGATGGGACACTGAATCCCAGATGGGATTTGACAGAAATTCTTTCCTGGGAGGTTGGTGAGGCACTGCCCTGGGGCTATGACTGCCCCATTCCTGTCTGTGTTCGAGGCCAGGTAGGACATCAGCACCGAGCGGCGATGAACTGGCAGGGCAGCTCCATGGAGAACCGGCCCGTCACCCTCCCCAGGGCGGACAGCCGGGTGCTGGGGAGCTGGGGGGGTTTGGGGAACCCCCGGGGCTCGGGGGACGTGGGGCTGCCCCCCGGCCCGGCGCAGGAGGGGGAGTTCCCCAGCTGCAGGAGGCTCGTTCCTCCGTGGCTCTCCTCCGTGGCCACCGCCGGCTGAGGGCGGATGCTCAGCGCTCCTTCTGCAGGGAGGTGGCCCCTGCCCGGTTCCCAGGGCTGTGGCAAACCAGAGCAGGGACCCCCTAAGCAGCCCCGAGTCCGAGGTGACAGAATCCCCCGAGAGGGGCGGGTCCCCATCCCGTCCCCCTGGGCACCGCGGGACCTGCGGGGCTTGGGGACACCGTGGTGAGGGGTGGGCACAGGGGTGGGCACAGGGGGGCCCTGCTGAGCGTCTGCATCCAGGTGAGACCCCCAGGGCACCCCCGAGGGTTTGGGGGGCCCCGTCCCCGGGAGGGAAGCGCACCTCTGGCACCCCCGGGACAGTGACACGGGCACGGGCACAGCCCTGGGGCTGCCCCAGGCACCCCCGGGACAATGACACGGGCACGGGCACAGCCCTGGGGCTGCCCCGGGCACCCATGGGACGGTGACATGGGCACGGGCACAGCCCTGGGGCTGCCACGGGCACCCGTGGGACAGTGACACGGGCACGGGCACAGCCCTGGGGCTGCCGCGGGCACCCGTGGGACAGTGACACGGGCATGGGCACAGCCCTGGGGCTGCCGCGGGCACCTGTGGGACGGTGACATGGGCATGGGCACAGCCCTGGGGCTGCCGCGGGCACCCGCAGGATGGTGACACGGGCACGGGCACAGCCCTGGGGCTGCCGCGGGCACCCCTGGGACAGTGACACAGGCACAGCCCTGGGGCTGCCGCAGGCACCCCCGGGACAGGCAGCCCTGGGGGCTCCCGGGGGTCCCCGCCCCGCTGAGCCCAGCGGTCGCTCCACAGCCACGCTCCGGCCGGGATTCCAAGCGGCGCCAGCTCCTCCGGGACCAGGACGGACACTCGTGGCTGTCGGGGATGGCACGGAAGTTCTGCAGCCTGCGGGAGCTGCTGGGCACCTCCGGCCCTGGGGGCTGCAGGCACGGGGGCCCAAATGCGCCTGGAGGCCACCTGTCCCCCTGCACCAAAGGTGACACCGGGGGATGTCCCAGACAGGGGACAGTGACCTCAGGGAACGTCTGTGGTATCACAGAGGGGCTGTGTGATGTCCCAGAGGGGGCTGTGTCATCGAGGCACCACTGTGGCTGTGATGAGAGAGGCAAAAAGCAGCTGTGATGTCAGCAAGGGGTGGTGTGACATCACAGAATGGTTTGAGTGAGGTCACAGAGTGGGCTGTAACATCACAGAGTGGGCTGTGACATCATAGAGTGGGTTATGACACCACAGAGTAGGTTATGTGAGGTCATTGATCAGCTAAGACATAATAGAGGGGACTGTGTGACATCACAGAGCCAACTGTGACATCAGAGCTCAAGCTTTGACATCACAGTATAGCTGTGTGACATCACAGGGTGGGCTGTGATGTCACAGGGGAAGTTGTGACATTACAGAGCAGGCTGTGACATCACAGGGGAAGTTCTGACATCATAGAGGGTGGCAGAGTGACATCACAGAGTGGGCCATTACATCAGGGATTGGGATGTGACATCGCAGTGCAGCTGTGTGACATCACAAAGCAGGCTGACATCAGCTGTGACTCCTAGGGCAGGCTATGACATCACAGAGCAGTCTGTGACATCCCAGCAGGGCTATGTGAGGTCACTGGTTTGGTCACTCTGCCCCAGCCCCCCCTCACAGTTTCTCCCCTGAGAAGTCCAAAGCTGTTCATGCCCAGCAGGGTCCCTGTCCCCCAGTATCCCCCTGGTCCACCTGGAGCTGCAGCCTCCACCAAGGATGTTCCATAAGATTGACTCCAGAACCTGACACAGGGACAGGGGCCAGGTCTGTGTGACCAGGACATCAAGGACTTGGATTATCCAGTCAAGACATGGATTTCCAGAGCACTGTGACCTGGTTTGGTTCCCAGGGCAGGAAAGATGTCTGGCAGCTGGAGCAGGGTCAGGGAAGGGCCTCCAAGGTGGGGCTGGAGCCCTTGGGCTGTGAGCAGAGGCTGAGGGAGCTGGGCTTGTCCAGCCCGAGCAGGGAAGGCTGAGGGGCTCCTCATCCCAGCCTGGCAGTGCCAGCCAGGAGGGGATGGAGAACACAGAGCCAGGCTCTTCACCAGGGCCTGGGGGGAGACAAAAGCCAATGGGTGGAAGGGAAAGGGGAGATCAGCCAGGACAGGAGGAGATGAAATGAGTCAGGCTGGTTTCAGCATTTCCTAAACACCAAAAGCAGCCTGACCTCCCTTCTCCATCCACCACTGACAGCTTTGCAAATCAGGAAATGTTCTGAGCTGTTTTGCCACCACTCCAAGATGAGCATCCTGATACAAGAACTTAATTATGTTTACCATTACAGAACCATGTTTGTCTGAAAGTCATTCTAGAATGGAAATCACTTGTGGATGGTGGACTCATCAGATGCTGCTGGGACATTGCACATAGCTCAGGGAAGAGCATGATTGTTATTAAATTGTGTCCTGTGCAACTATGGTCTGTTGGCCATGAAGAGAAACTTTCTGTGCCTCTGAGTCTCACCAGTTCCTGATCCCCAAAGGACACAAACCTGATGAGTTGTGGTTCCCACTCCAGTGGCTGCACTTGCACCTCCCTCCATCCCCAGAGCAGAGCTCCCTTGTCCCAGAAAGTCCCTGGCAAAGGAGGGATGAAGGAAACAGGACAGGCTGTGGGGATCAGGGGCAGGGCATGGCCAGGGATTTGGGTGGTTGTGAGCCCAGGGCAGGACCTGGCCCTTGGCCTTGGTGAACCTCATCCAATTGTCCTGGGCCCATGACTCCAGCCTGTCCAGATCCCTCTGCAGAGCTTCCTGCCCTCCAGCACAGCCACACTCCCACCCAGCTTGGGCTCACCTGGGAACTGACTGAGGTTGCCCTCGATGGCCTCATCCAGATCAGCAATAAAGAGATTTCACTGACCTGGCCCCAATCCTGAGCTCTGGAGACATCCCTGGATGTGACTCCATTCCTCAGCTGCTCTGAGTGCCAGGGGTTGGATGAGGGAAATGGTGGGGTGGGGGTAGAGTCAGAGTCTGATTGATTGTCAGGCATGAAGGGTCTTGATTTTTAATATCTAATCAGACTGGATGAGAAAGTGCTGGCAGTCAATATCAATTGGACATTGCTGATGTCGATCTATAAACAGGAAAAGAAAACAGGAAAAAACAATTCTCTCTGCATTGCTTTCAATATTGCATATTCACTTGAAATACACTTCTGAAATTTGAGTAATTAACCACAGAATAATTGAAAACTTTAATTATTCCCATTAGCTTTCCTGGTATGGATGTTTTGAACAATGTTTATGAGCCTTTTTCACTGAATTCCTCAACTGAAGACCTCAAGAAAGAAAAGGCCTCTGAAGGAGTAAAATTCCTCAGCAACCTCCAAGTGGCTGAGGATCCATCCCCATCAGAGCAGCAATGAACAGAAATGGGCACAGCTTTGTGGCTGGGATGGGCCCTGGGCCTGGAGCAGGAGCAGCTCTTGAGGGCCCCAAGGCCGGGGCTCTTGTGCTGCCCTGGGCAGAGGGGATGGCAGCAGGGGCTGCAGAGCTCTCAGCATCTCCTGCAGAGGAGAGCAGGGCAGCCAGGGAGCCTCCTTTGCCTTGGCCAGGCACGTTCCCCATGGTGGGGCTGAGTCCTGTGGCAGCTGCAGCTGCTGCTGTGCCCTTGCCAGGGGCTGAGGCCGTGGGGCAGTGCCCAGAGCAGCCTGGCCTGAGCAGAGCTGTGGGGCCAGAGCCGGCTGGGCTGGGCTGGGCAGAGGCCCTTGGTGCTGCCCAGAGCTCAGGGCAGCTGGCAGAGCTTGCAGGGAGCTGGGCTGGGCTCAGAGAGCCTGGCCCAGAAACCATCAGTGTCCATCTCAGCCTGGCTGAGCGGCAGGGGCCAAGAAGAGCAGCCCAGGCTCTGCAAGTTCTCTGGGTGGGAGCTGAGCTTGTGAGCCCTTGAGCCTGCCCAGGGCTGGGGCTGCACCTCCAGCTCCAGAGGAGATGGGACAGATGGGAGCAGGGACAAATCATTCCTGCTGCATTCTTTCTTGTGTTTGCTTGTACAGGTGACCTGGATCCATATGTAGAGGAGGTGTGGTGCAGATAACAATGCAGAGTTTAGGTAGAGTGAGAAGAATGAATATTATTTAGCTGAAAATAATATTTCATACATAATAGCAATGAGAAAAAAAAGGCACATATGATCAGAAGAGCATCTGAGTTTTTCAGAGGAGGAGAGACTCATTGATGTTCCAGTGGTCAAACTTGTTCAAATACTCCCCTCAGGGCTTCCTTGAGATGAGAGGTGACCACCAGAGGCAAGGCCAGCCAGAGCTCTCTGTCCTGGCAGCTTTTTGTCTGGGAGAACCCTTGCATATAGGGAATTTTTCAGGGGGAGTATCAATTTTGGCTCTGGGCACCTGGAAAGATGGGTGGTTCTTTTCCATAGGAAGGAAAGCACAGAGCCCCAGTTCTCCAGGGGCTGAAGAGAGAGAGCCCTCAGCATTCCAAGATCAGCTGGACCTGTCAGGTGGCCCTGGGAGGCCAAGACATTCAGACCTGTTCCATCTCCCCTTGGATATTTAAAATTTTGAATGTGGAATCCCAATTTCAGCCAATTGCCTGGAGGAGAAGGCCAGTTCTTTTCCAACGAAAGGAAAGCACGGAGCCCCTGTGTTTGGAAGGCAGGTGAGAGCCAGCCCTCAGGAGGCCAAGGCCAGCCAGAGCTGTCTGTAATGGCAGCTTTTTGTGTAGGAGCAATCATTGGATATAGGATTTTGGAGGTGGAATCCCAATTTCAGCCATGGCACTTGGAGAAGGATAGTTCTTTTCCAGAGAAGAAAGCACGAGCCCCAGTGTTTGAAGGCAGGTGAGACCCAGCTCTCAGAAGCAAGGTCAGCCCAGGAGCAATCCCAGGTATTGGGAATTTTGGAGCAGGAATCCCATTCTGGCCATGGATGCTTGAATGAGAAGGGCAGTTCTTTTCCATTTGAAGGAAAGCCCAGAGCCCAGGGTTTCAGGGTACATGAGAAGAGACCCTGACATGCCAAGGGCAGTTGGACAGTCAGGCCAAGCCAACCAGACCTGTTCCCTGTTCCCTTGGATCCATGGGGCCCTGCAGTGTCACAGTGGTGGTGTCACAATTGGATCCTTGGTTCCATGAGGCCCTGCAGAGCCCTTCATTCAATGAGGCCTCAAAGTGTCATACGGCCCCTGGCCATTGGTTCAACAGCCTTGCTGTGTCACAATGGCCCTTGGTTCCAAGAGGTTTCTCAGGGTCACAATGGTCTCCTTGGATCTGCAGTATCACAATGGACCATTGGTTCAATGTGGCCCCAATGTGCCAAAATGGATTTTGGTTCCATGGGTTCTGCTGTGTCACCATGGACCCTTTGTTCCATGAGTTTGCACAGTGTCACAGCTGACTCCTTGGTTCTGTGAGGCCCCCTGTCACCAAATCTCTGAAATATCAGAATAAGGCTCCTAACCATCAATTTACTATTTCAAGGGGATAATTTATTCAGGCTGAGGTCTAGTGAGGGATACTCCTAACCTTACATGGACATGGAATTCTACCAGTGTGTTGTTTCTATACAGTCACTGAAATGTGAATTTACAATTTACCCATTTCCATAAAACCCACCCCAAGTTCCCAGATTCACTCCTTGTTTTCTCTATTGCACCTTGAGCCAGTATTTCTCTTCCAACCACCCTTGCTGGAAAGCAGCCCCTGCCATGCCTTGTTCCTGTGGCTGAGAGCTTAAAGGGCAGGGTAACCAATGGAATGAACCCTTTTGGGATCAGCCCCGAGGCTTTGGCAGCACTTTGGCCATGGCTGCTGGGCCTGGGCCTGAGGCAGGAGCAGGAGACAAGTGACCCTTGCAGGCCTGGGGCTCATTGCCTCCTTGGCCCTCGCTCAGCAGCCTGGCAGGGGCCGCCCATGCTCCTGCCCTGGCATTGCACATCCCCACATGCCAGTGCCCATCCCGGGAAGAGCCCTGAGCAAGGAGGGAGGGACAGCATCTGCCTGGCCAGGGGCTGGGGCTCAGCCCTTGGCCCTGTGCATTCCTCAAACACATCCAGCTTTGCTCAGCACCAGAGACACCTTTGCCTTGTTTGTGCCCAGCTGTCATCACTGCCTCAGTGTTTGCTCTAACTGGAACCTGGGGACACTTTCCCAGTCGTGTCCCTCAGTGGGACCCATTAAAACTTCAAGAAATTCGAGTTTAATTTAACTTTGAAGTTGAGAAGTTTTTTGAAGACACTCTGAGGACTGAGTCGATGTAAACAACACCAAACCCGAGAGATCATTAAAGTTTTCCTAGTCCAGTGATGGAGAAAGATTTCAAAGACTTGTAAAAACAACATTCCTATTTTAAAGAGTATTTTATTTTATTTCTCTTTAGAGCAGAGATTTGCAGCATTCTGTGATTGACATTGACCCAGGGTCTCTCCTCAGCAGCTCTGGCCTGCTCACAGAAGCTGTGCCTGGAGCTCTGACCCAGTGTGGACAACCTTGCTCCACATTGCCCAGCCCCATCCTGTCTGTCCTCACTCCCCTGGCACCTGCTGTGCTTGGAGAGCTGGCTGCACTCAGCCTAAGAGGGGTTTTCCCTTTTTGGGGTTTTTTGAAGCAATCTGAACTCCTGAGTTTCCCCACTGCAAACAGACACACTGCTCAGGTGTGTGCCAGCCCCAGGTGCCACCAAAGCCACTGCAGAGCTGCCCTGGGCCAGCTGTGAGGGTGGATCATCAGCCCAAGCTGCACTGGGCCCCTGCAAGGGGCTGTGGCCATGGGCACTGCACTGACCCCACTGCTGGGTTTGGCTGCCACGGCCACCGAGAGAAATTAAACTGTCCTTGGAAACACTGGGGAGGACTGGGACATACTGGGGAACGCTGGCAACGCTGTGGGAGACACTGGGACATACTGGGAGTGACCCTGGGGGATATTGGGACAAACTGGGGACACTGGGGTATCCGGTGGATGACATTGGGAGGAACTGGGAATGAACTCAGGTGTATTGGGACAGACTGGGCTGTCCTGGGAGGAATTGGAGGGATCCTGGGCTTGTACTGGGTTCTACTTGGGATGAACTGGGCTTTACCGGGGTTATACTGGTCTGTACTTAAGTTGTACTGGTCTGTACTGGAAGGGACTGGAGAGGCTGTTTCGGCCTCCACCGCATCCCATTTGCCGAGGCTCCCGCCCATCACCACCCACAGCCAATCAACGTCGGGGATCGTTGCCTCGGGGGCGGTGCCTAGGTTGGGCACCTCCTCTTGAGTTTGCCTACAGCTCCCGTAATGCCCCGCGGCCTGTTTAAGCCCCATTGGAGCCGGGACTACAACTCCCGTCATGCCTCGCGGCCCAATTGAGCTCTACTGCAGCCGGGACTACAACGCCCGTCATGTCCGGCGCTCCACATTTCCCCGGGATCCGGCCCCATCCGTCCCTTAAGTGTCCCCCAGACCCTCCAGGATCCCTCAGTGCCCCCTCAGCGCCCATTCGGGACCCCCCAAAAGCGTCCGCGGATCTCCTGAGTGCTCCCAACCCCACAGATGCCCGGTACAGCCACTTCTGGGAATTCATCTCCTCTCATCCCCCGCGGCCCTAGAGCCCCTCAGAACACAGTCCCGCACCTAAAACTCCTGCTGTGCCCCGCACCCTAAAGAGCCCGGGTAGAGATTCCCGAGCTCCCCCCGAGCACTGCCGAACCGTTTAAGTTCCCCCAAGGACCTCAAATTGCGGCTCGGACGCAAAAGTGTCCCCCAAGAGCCTGCCCGGACCCCCAAACATCGTGTTCGAGCCACTTCCGGGACTACAGCTCCCATCATGCTCCGCGGCGCACGTCCAGCGCTATTCCAGCCGGGACTGCATCTCCCGTCATGCCCCGCGCCCCACCGAGAGCCATTGCAGCTGCGCCCAGAACTCCCGTGATGCTCCGCGGCCCCGTAAACCGTTTTAGACCCGTGCCTGCAACAATTATAAAACCTTTAACTAAAATTGGAAGTTGTCATAACTATAAAACATTCAACAAACAATCCAGAATAACATTGGAACTTTATCTTGACCCCTTAATAATGAACTTTATTTCAACTCCTTTTGCAATCTTTCCTCTACAATTTCCCCTCCAATTCTTCGTTAGGGCTCAAGCTTGCATCAATTAGCAATTACTTCTTCTTGAAAGTACAATTTTCTTAATTTTTGATATTGGTTGTAAAACAATTTCTCGTGTGTGGGAAAAAACTTGTTCATAGAATTAGTGGAAAAGATTGCAATAAAAGAGTTAAATTTAACTAAATCACTGGATTTGTGGAAATACACATAATGGCCCAAAGTCTGGCCTTTGGGAAAGGATCAGCTTCAAGACCAATAGAAAATCTTAAAATGGGACAACAAACAGACAAAAAGTACCAAAATTGACAAAAGGAAAAGAATGGGGGAATTAAAGTCTAAAATAATTGGGAAGAGTAGTTGAATCTATGGAAAGGGAGAATGGTATAAAACCTCAGTAGGAGAAATGTCCTGTAAAAGATATTTAAAAGTAAAACATCCAGTAGCTAGATAGATCCCTAGAGAACCCAATAAATACTAGGTCCATTGGGAAGAAAGAAATGGGGTGTATGTCTACCAAGAAGAGATAAATTCATGAGTGCACTGAAAAGGAATAAACCCATTCTGGGGAGTGAGAGAAATGTCCAAGTACTGGAATTTCCAATGACTATCAGTGATGCTTCTTGAAAGCTCCAAGAAAACCTGTTTGGATATGTGGAATGTGGTTACACTGAATTACCCGGGGAGTGGAGCAGCACTTGCACTATGGGAATTATTAAACCGTCATTTTTCTTACTCCCAAAAGAGTCTGGATCCAACCTAGGGGTCCCAGTATTTGATGATTTGAACAAATTACGGATGAAAAAGAAACTTAATTGAAATTGGAGGAACACAGACACTGGAAAAACAAGAATAGGACCCCAGGAAATAATTTGCACTATGGACCGGCGACCTGGGCTCAAGATGGGTCCTGGGGACACCGAGCCCAATTTATACGTTAAATCGGATTCTGAGATTACAAGCAGCACTCGAGATGGTATCGAACCGAACCTCTCTAGCTTTAGACCACATAAATGACCAACCATCCAGACTAGAACTGCAGTGTATCAAATCAGACTGGCAGTAGATTATTTATTGCGATGAAGAAGCATATGTGGAAAATTAACTCCTCTGAGTCCTGCTAGAAATGGATGACGCAGTGAAGTCATTAGAAATATCTCAAGGAGGAAATCGGAAGTTAGTTTATTGTTGGAACACAAGAGTGACCCCTACATTCGATACCGATGGTGGGACAATTTCTGGTCATTAAAAGGAAACTGTGGGAAAAAATAGCCTTTTTCATGTATGTGAAATTGCTGGTTTAATCCTCCTACCTTGCATGCTCCCCTGTATCATCCGAGTTGTAACATCTGCTGTACAAGCAAGTTTAATGATACAAAAGAGCTTAATAAAAGAAAGAAGTAAAAGACATCATGATAATGAACAATCAAGAAACACTAAGATGCCAAAGCAAATATACAACCTATGAATAATTAAGAAAACTTGTACTTTCAAGAGAAGTAATTGCTAATTGATGCACAGCTTGAGCCTATCAAGAATTAGAGGCAAATTGTAGTGCGAAAGATTGCTAAGGAAAGTGTGATTACAATCATATTCAAAGTGTTAATAAAAAGTTCCAATGTAATTCGGATGTTGTTGAATGTTTTAATAGTTATTGTCAACATCCAATTGTTAGTTAAAGGTTTCATAATTTTTGTAGAAGGCGGGTCTAATAACGGTTTACGGCGCGGAGCATCACAGGAGTTCTGGCGCACTGCCCAATGGCTCTCGGTGGCGCGGGGGCATGACAGGGAGCTGAAGTCCCGGCGCACTAACGCTGCTACGGGCGCCGGGAGCATTGATGGGAGCTGTAGTCCGGAATGGCTCGAACACGATGTTTGGGGTCCGGAAGGCATTTTCTTGAGGGGACACTTTTGGCGTCGAGCCGCGACTTGAGATCTCGGGGGGAAGTAAAACGGTTCGGGAGCCTTGGGAGGAAGGATCGGGGAGCTCTAACGGGGCTCTTTAGGCGCGGATGCACGGCTTAGGAGTTTTAGGCGCGGGGGCTGTGTTTGAGGGGCTCTGGGGCCGCGGGATGAAGAGGAGATGAATTCCCCAGAAGTGGCTGTACGGGCATCTGTGGGGTTGGGAGCACTCAGGGATCGGGGACGCTTCTGGGGGGTCCGGAATGGGCGGCTGAGGGGCACTGAGGGATCTGAGGGTTGGGGGAACTGAAGGGACGGATGGGGCGGATCCGGGTTCTGTGGAGCGCCGACAGACGGACGTTGAGTCCGCTGCAATAGGGCTCAACGGGCCGCGAGCATGACGGAGTTTCTGTTCCGGCTTATTGGCTTTAAACAGCGCGGGGCCATTACGGGAGTTTACGCGAAAAAGAGAATGTGCCAACCTAGGCAGCCCCCGAGGGCACCATTCCCCGCCCTGATTTGGCTGTCGGTGTTATGCGGGAGCTCGGCAAATGGGAGGCAGCGGAGGCGGAAGCCTCTCTGTCCTGTTCCAGTACAGACCAGTACAACTAAGTTACAGACCAGTATAACCCCAGTACAGCCCAGTTCATTCCCAAGTAGAAACCCAGTACACCCAGGTCCCTCCAGTCCCTCCCAGGACAGGCCCATCCCTCCCATACACCTGAGTTCATTCCAGTCCCTCCAGATCCCCCAATGTATCCACCGGATACCCAGTGTCACCCAGTTTTTCCCAAAATGCCTCCCAGTGTCCCAGTTTGCCCATCCTCCCAGTGTCACTCCAGTGTTCCAGTGTCTCCCACAGGTTCCAGTTGTTCCCAGTATGTCCCAGTCCTCCCCAGTGATTTTCCAAGGCACAGTTTTAATTTCTTCACCTGGCCGTGGCAGCCAAACCCAAGCAGTGGGGATCGTGCAGTGCCTCATGGCCACAGCCCTCAGGGCGCCAGTGCAGCTTGGGCTGAGATCTAGCCCCTCACTAGCTGCCAGGCAGACTTCGACTGGCTTTGTGGCACTGGCTGGCACACACTGAGCCAGTGTGTTTGTTTGCAGTGGGGAAACTTCAGGAGTTTCAGATGTGCTTCAAAAACCCCCAAAAAAGGGTAATACCCCTCTTAGTCTGAGTTGCAGCCAGCTCTCCAAGCAAGCAGGTGCCAGGGAGTGAGGACAGACAGGATGGGCTGGCAATGTGGAGCAAAGGGTTGTCCCACTGGGTCAGACGCTCCAGGCACAGCATCTGTGAGCAGGCCAGTGCTGAGAGAGAGAACCCTGGGTCAATGTCATCACAGAATGCTGCAATCACTCTTCACTAAGTAGAAATAAACTAAAATACTTCATTCTAAATAGTAAGGAATGGTCATTCGACAAAAGTTCCTTGAAATCTTTCTCCATTTACTGGATCTAGGAAAATTTTAATGATCTCTCAAAGGGTTTTGTGTTGTTTACTCAACTCAGTCCCTGAGTAGAGTGCTCATAAACTTCTCAGCAACTATTAAATTTAAACTCCAAAATTTCTTAGAAGTTTTAAGGTCCCACTGAAGGAACACAATAAGAAAGTGTCCCCAGTTCCAGTGTATATAGAGCAGAACATGGAGCAGTATGAAGCTGGCCCACAAAACAAGCAAAGGTGTCTCTGGTGCTGAGCCAAGCTGATGTGTCTTGAGCGAATGCCAAGGCCAAGGCCTGAGCCCCAGCAGCCCTGGCCAGGCAGATGCTGTTCCCTCCTCCTTTGCTCAGTCTCCTCGGCTTGGCCATGGCTATGTGGATGGTGCAATGCCAGGGCAGGACATGGAGGCGGCCCTTCCCAGGCTGCTGGAGCAAGGGCCAAGGAGGCCAATGAGGCCCAGGCCTGCAAGGTCACTTGTCTCCCTCCTCCCTCGCCAGTGCCAGGCACGCCATGCCAAAGGTGCTTGCCCAAGTTTGGCTCTGCAGGCTGTCTTGCGCTGTCTGCCGATGCTGTGCCCTTCAGCAGGCTTGTTACGTGCATGCCCTGCCCTGCCGCCTCTGTCCCTGCAGGCTGTGGGCATCCCCGGCTGCCCCACGCGGCATGGCCGTTCATTATGCTGCAGCTCTGCCTCCTGTCCTAGCCTCTTGCTCTGCACACACAAGGCTGGGGCTGATGCCAAAAGGGTTCATTCCATTTTATCCCTGCTGTGAACTCTCAGCCACAGGAAAAGGCAGTGCGAGGGGTGCTTTCCTCAAGCAAGGTATTGGCTGGACAAAGAAGTTAAAGACATCTCTCAATGTGCCAAGGGATAGAGAAACACAAGAGAGTGAATCTGGAACTTGGGTGGTTTTAGTGGAAAGGTAAATTGTAAATTCACTTCAGTCGACTGTATAGAAGAAACACCCAACTGTTAGAAATTCCATGTCTCACTTGTAAGGTAGGATGTTATCCGCACTAGAAACTCAGCGCTGTATAAATGATCCCTCTGAAATTATATAATGGATTTGTTCAGGAGCTTATTCTATGATATTTCAGAGTTTCGGTGACAGCAGGCTCACAGAAACCAAGAGTCCTGCTGTGACACTGTGCAAACTCATGAACAAAGGGTCCATGGTGACACAGCAGAACCCATGCAACCAAAATCATTTTGGCACATTGGGCGCACATTGAACCAAGGTCCATTGTGAGTATTGCGAATCCAAGTGAGACCATTGTTGGACCCTGAGAGAAACTCTCTTGGAACAAGTGCAGGCCTTGTGACACAGCAAGCGACTCATTCAGAAGCCAATGGCCAGGGGGCCATATCGAACATCTGAGGCTCATTGAATGAAGGGCTCGCAGCCTAATCGGCCATGACACTCATTGATCCAATAGTGACCACCACCATTGTGGACCTGCACGGCCCATGATCCAAGAGAAACAGGAAACAGGTTGTGTTGCTTGGCGTGACTGCGTCAAACTCCCTTTGGCAGTTTTGAGGTGTCTCTTCTCAGTACCCCTTGAAACCTGGACTTCTGGCTTTCCTTCAAAAATGAAAGAAACTGCCCTTCTCATTCAACGCATCCCTCATGGCCAGCAATGCAGATCGCCTCCAAAATGCTCCCAATTAACTTGCGGATTGCTCTGGCTGACCTTGTCTTCCTGAAAGCTGGGCTCACCTGCCTTCAAAACCTGGGGCTCATGTTTTCCTTCGTCTGGAAAAGAACATCCTTCTCCAAAGGCCTGTGAAGATTGGGATTGCCACCTCCAAAATCATATGCTAATTTATTAGCTGCCTCACATAAAGCTGCCATTACAGACAGCTCTGCTGGCTACTTGGCCTCCTTGAGGACAGGCTCCTCACCGCCTTCAACAACATGGGGCTCCGCTTTCCTTTCTGTGGAAAAAGAACACTGCCTTCTCCTCCAGGCACAATTGGCTGAAATTGGATTCACATTCAATATTTTTAAAATCCAAGTGGAGATGTGGAACAGTTTGAATGTTTGCCTCGCGAGGCGCCACTGCGGTCCAGCATCTTGGCAATGGTTTGCAGGTTCCTTCTCTCTTCAGTCCCTGGAGAAACTGGGGCTCTGTGCCTTTCCCTTCCTATGGAAAAGACCACCCATCTTTCCAGGTGCCCAGAGCCACAAATTGATACCCCCTGAAAAATTCCCTATCTGCAGGGTTCTCAGACAAATAGCTGCAGAGACAGAGAAGCTCTGCTGGCTGGCCTCTGGTGGTCACCTCTCATCTGCAGGTAGGCCCTGATGGAAAGTATTGAACAAGTTTGACCACTGGAACATCAATGGTCTCCTTCCTCCTCTGAAAACTCAGTATGCTCTTTCTGACATATGTGCCTTTTTTCTCACTGGTCTGTTATGTATGAAATATTATTTTTTCAGCATAAATATTATCATTCTTCTCACTCTACCTAACACTCTGCATTGTTATTTCTCACCTATCGAGCAACCTCCTCTACATATGATCAGGTACCTGTACAAGCAAAACACAAGAAAAATGCTGCAGGACCATGATTTTGTTCTCTGCTCCCATCTGTCCCATCTTCCTCTGGTACGCTGGAGGTGCAAGCCCAGCCGCGGAGCTCAAGGGTCACAAGCTCAGCCCAACCAGGAGAATATGCAAAGCCTGGGCTGCTCTTCTTGGCCCTGCCGCTCACGCAGGCTGAGATGACCCTGATGTTTCTGGGCCAGCTTCGAGCTCCAGCCAGCTCCTGCGTAAGCTCTGCCAATGCCCTGAGCTCTGGCACACAAGGGCTCTGCCCAGCCCAGCCCACCGGCTCTGCCCACAGCTCTGTCAGCCAGTGCTGCTTCTGGGCACTGCCACGCCTCAGCCCCTGGCAAGCACATCACGCAGGCCTCAGACTTCACAATGACTCAGCCCACCATGGCACTGGAGAACGTAGCCTGGCCAAGGCAAAGGAGGCTCCCGGCTGCCTGACTCTCTCTGCGGAGATGCATGAGGCTCTGGGCAAGCCCGCTGCCATCCATCTAGCCAGTGCAGCACCCTCAGGGAGCCCGGCTTTTGGGCCGCTTCAAGTAGCTCTCCTTGCTCTCAGGCCCAGGCAGTCATCCCAAAGCTTGGGCCAATCCCATAAGCTGTGCCCTTTCGTGTTCATCTGCTGCTACTGAATCAGATCACACTCCTCAGCACCTTGGAGGTGTGATGAATTTAACTTTCCAGGGGCTCTTCTTTCTGAAGCTCTCAAGTTCAGAATTCAGTGACAAAGGCACAGAAAGATATTGTTCAAACACCACCCCGAAAGCGATACAAAGACCCAATGGAATATTCAATCATCATTCTTCTGTGTCTAATATAGACAGATTTCAGAAGTGAGTTTCTAGCATGAATCTTCCACTACATTGAAAACAATCCAATAGAGAATTGTTTAGTCCTGTTTTATTTTCTTTCTGTTTATAGATTGATATCACCAATCCCAGTTGTATGTCGTCCCCTAGCTCTTTATGCATATCTGAACAGGTATGAACATAAATAAATAAAACAAGACCCTCAGCTGACAATCAATCCCTACTTGTTCCCGACCCCTCCCACCATGTTTCCCCCATCCATCACCCCTGCACTCAGAAGCTGAGGAAGGAGTCACATCCAGGGGTGTCCCCAGGGCTTCAGGACTGGGGCCAGAGTCAGTCGAAAATCTCTTTACTTGCTGATTGCATGCGGCGAGCCAATCGAGGCACCCTCAGTCAGTTCCAGTGAAGCCCAGCGCTGCCGTGGCATGTGGCTTGCTGCAGGGCAAGGAAGCTTCTTGCAGAGGGATCTGGACAGGCTGGAGCCATGGGCCCGGACATTGATGAGGTTCACAAGCCAAGGCCACTCCTGCCCTGGTGCTAACAACCACCGCAAATCCTGGCTCTGCCCTAGCCCCTGACCTCCACAGCCTGACCTGTTTCCATTCATCCTGCATTGCGGCAGGACTTTCTGGACAAGGGAGCTCTGCTCTTCGGCTGGACGGAGTCGGTGCAGGTCGCACACTGGAGTGTAGGCAGAACTTGTCAGGTTTGTGTCCCTTGGGTCAGAATGGTGGACTGAAGAGCACAGAAGTTTCTCCCCATGGCAATCAGACCATGGCTGAAGACGACACAATCAATAACAACGCACCTCTCCCTGAGCTATGTGCAACGTTCCCAGCAGCCTCTGACATGCTACCACTCACATCCACAACGTGAATTACAATATAAAATTATTTTTAGAAAAAATATTTTTAAAAAACAAATTGTTCTGTGGATAGATATCAAATAGAGTGTTCGTTCTTGATCAGGATGCCCATCCTGGAAGTAGGATAAAGGCAGCTGAACAATTCCTGTTGCAAAAGCTGTCTAAGGGGATGAGAAGGGCTCAGGCTTTTGTTGAACATCTGAAACCAGAGCCTGACCATTTCATCTCCTCCGTCCTGCTATCTCCCTCTTCCCCTCCCCACCCAATTGGCTTTTGTCTCCCCCCAGCCCCCTGGAAAGCCTGCTCTTGTGTTATCCTCATCCTCCTCCTGGATGCACTTGCTAGGCTGGGATTGAGGACCCCTCAGCTTCCCTGCTCTGGGCTGACAAGCCAGCCCCTCAGCCTGCTGCTCACATCCCAAAGGCCCAGCCCACTGGAGCTCCTTCCTGACCCTGGCTCCTGCCTGCATGACATCTTCTGCCCTGGGAACCCAAACCCCAGGCCTACAGTGAGGACCTGATTAATATCCACGTCTTGATGTCCTGTCACACAGCCCAGCCCTCACATCCCCATGCAAGTTCTCGGAGTCAATCTTATGAACACATCCTTGAGGGAGGCTGCAAGCTCCAGTGGACCAGGGAGATACCGAGAGACCCATTGGCATGACAGCCTTTGGACTTCTCACGGAAAAGACTGTGGAGGGAAAGCTGGGGCAGAGCGACCAAACCCAGTGACTTGCACACAGTTTGGTGGAATTGGGAGTGGGACTGAGCTCATCCCTTAAGGGGCTACAACCATGCCAGGACAGGTGAACAGTATTAAATGGTAATGAGACAGTGGAGTGCTGAGGTGCGCACTGACCAACCCAGACAAATCGGTACCAGCTGCGGAGGCAACCAGGTGCAAACATGCATGTTAAGATGAAGGCGTACAAAGGTTGTGCTATACGAACAAGAATGGTTGATGCTTGATGCCTTTATCTGTTCGTTGTACCCCCTCACCAGCAGACCATGCTGGGACCTGAGTGTGATACCTGAGGAGTGAGATGGCAGACCACATGAACCCAAGAGCATAAGGATGGTGGCCAGGAGACTAGGAGCATTGGATTTGAGGAAGGTGGACCAGACCGATTCCCTGGACAAATTATAGCCAGGCAGACCTGAGAGCTGAAAGAAATGGAGTGTGGACCTGAGAGCTGGATAGTCTGGACAATGAATCGAGACACCACCCCAAGAGGAAAGGTTGGACAGGCAACACACTTTGGCTTATTTGGTACCAAGAAATAGAGTGAGCGTATGCACTTGCTTGTTCTGGAAAGGAGTGGCTTGCGGATGTTAAGTACAAAGCCTTTTTTTTAAAATTGGAGAGTACAGCACC
>NDFG01001675.1:0-15721 GCA_002167245.1 Sporophila hypoxantha | reverse complement strand
GGATGTCCTCGTGCAGCGCCGGGACACAGCAGTGACAGGAGGGTGCAGCCGCAGGCTCTCCTTGATGCACATGGTGGTGAAGGGCAGCTGGGACAGGTCCTCCCTGGGACAAGCGGGGGTGGCACCGTGTCCCACAGCCACATGACCGGGAGGCCCTGGGACATCTCACCATTCAAATGTCTGCAGTGTCCCGGCCAGCCAGGAGCTCCTGGACCTCCTGGCGCGATCCCTCCTGGTGCTCAGGATGGCCGGCCAGGTTGTAGGAGAGCCATGCCAGGCCACTGGCCGTGGTGTCATGGCCTGTGGGACACTGGGTGAGTGAGGGACACTGGAGTGGCTTCCGCCAGTATGGCGGTGGCACCTGGGAGCTCGTGCTCACCCTCAAACATGAAGGTGTCAGCCTCAGCCGCGATGTCCTCGTCCGACGGGTGTGCCCATTCTCGTCCTGCGGGGCAAGAAGCCATGGGCCACTGGGGCCACCAGTCCGTGGGCCACCTGGGGCCAAATCCCATCCATGGCCACCCTCTTGCCCCATGGCCACCACCCCTATGGCACCACCATCCCACTGGCCACCAGCTCTATGGTCAATGCTGCCCGTGGCCACCACTGTTCCCTGTGGCCACCAGTCTATGCCCAAGCCCCCATGGCCACCAGCATCCTACTGGCCTCTGGCCAACCCTTCATGGCCACCACCATCCCCTTGACCACCATCCCCTAATGTCACCATCTCTCCCCATGGCCACCACCACCCTCTTGACCACTTCCATGTCCCCATGGCCACCACCCCAGCCCCGCCTTGGTGAGCAGCAGGAGGTCGATGAAGTCCATGCTGCGTCCCCGGTGGCCGTCCAGCCAGGCTGGTGGCCCAGGCAGGCGAGTGCCCGGCGCCGGCGCTGCACCACATCAGCAGTGACGGCGTGGGCAGTGGCACAGGCGCGGGCAAGCGCCGGCCATCAGAGGAGAGGCTGTAGAGCCACCACGGGTGGAGAAGTGGCTGGAGCTGGCGCGGACCACCAACGAGCTCAGCTCCAGGATGGCCTGGATGTACTGGCTGGGCCACCTGTACCAGGGACAATGGGGGGACACTGTGGCCACCAGCTGCATGATAGAGGACCATTGGGGCCACCAGGATGGCCAACAGGGACAGTGGTGGACGCATGATGGCCAGTGGGGACCATGTGGGGCCAGCACAGCCACCAGGATGGCCAGCAGGGACAATGGTAGGGTCACCAGGGCCACCAGGATGGCCAGCAGGGACAATGGTAGGGTCACAGGGCCACCAGGATGGTGTCATGATCCGCTCGTACAAGCGGGGTCATGATGGTTCGTTAACTGATCTCAGAGTGCAAAAGCAACATGGAAGGGGATTTTGTATTATTCCAAAACAATGCACCTTTTATTGGGTGCCCACAGCAGATGTGATAGAAGGATTAGAAAGGAGAATAAAGGATAGAGAGAGAGAAAGAGGGGGGGAATACTACCAATGGAGAGATGAAACCCTCGTGGTCCAGCCAATAGATCCGTCTGGTCACGTCAGGGAGAATCTCAAAGTCTTGGTTCTTATAGTCCTCCACCAAGGGGAAACAGGTAAGTCTATTGAAACCGCGAGAGGGAGCAGGTAAGTTTACAGACAGTCCATGTTCTCAGCAGTGAGCGAGACAATTGTTTTCTTGGTCCAGGAAAACATGCAGGCAACACTTGGCAAACATCTCGCTTCAGTCCGGCCAGCCCCTGTGTTAGAGTTATGGGGTCTCAGTCTCAGTCCTTGGGAGGGGGCTTCAATCTCCGTCCTCACAGTGGTTGTGAGGCAGATGAGGGATCTCTGTCTCTGCGATGGTTGTGAGGCAAATGAGGGAAACTTCAGGCTGTCTCTTACAGATGAGGTGTGGAACAGGGATGTGGTGATGAACGAGGGGTGGGGTTGGGGTTTGGGGGCAGCTTTGGGTTTGGGGTATGGGACAGTACAGAATTTGGGTACAGGACGGGACTCGGGGTGTAGGACAGGACTGAGGATGCAGCAGTGGGTGCAGGACAGAATTTTGGGTGCAGGACTGTCCTAGGGTGATGTTATGATGCATGTATCCCCATTTGTGTGTTCTGTTTATGCTGGATATTATGTTCTGTGCCTTCAAGACTGGCTCTGAAGAGTGAAAGTTTTGTTTTGGTTTCTTATCAGCCTGCTCCCACATGGCTGGCAGGATACAGAGACAGAGCAGTACATGGGTGCTGCTTTTGCTTTTTTCTTGGCTTTTTGCTTTGCTCTTGCTCCTGCTTTGCTCTTGCTTTTGCTTCTGCTCATTAGTTAGTTTAGCTAAGCAGTCTGAATTTTTCCCTGGACTGTTCCTCCTTTCCCTTTTTTGGAGCCACTCGAACCTGCTCTGGACTGGGACCTGGGAACACCAAGAGTTTGCACCTTGTGGCTGCAGCAGCTGCCCCAGCACCAGAGGGACTGAGAACAGAGCGACCACCCCCAGGAGAGACTTTCTGAATTTGTCATCTTTTTCAGAGTGGTGAAAGAGTGTTGTCACCTGGTATTGTTCATTTTGTGTGCTGGGGGGTGCTGTGCCTGTTAAATCAACAGGTTCTTTCTATTTCTCTCCAAGGAATCCTTCCTGGCCTGGTTGGGGGAGGGGCCGTGTAGGTTTGCTTTCTGGAGGGGCCCCCTCTCCCCTAAATGTCATAACTGATTCTACATAGGTGGCTGACATCACACAAAGGTTAGACCAAGCACTGCTAAAAGAAATTGATAATGCACAACTGTTTAAATTGCTAAAATTCCTATGTCTAACCATCCAGGCCAGGACTTAACCGTAGTACATCCTACACACCAGGAGCCACACAAATTCAGCAGGTTTTATCACAGAGGGCAATGCCAGAGCAGATCTGCTCTCTGGCCCTGCTTGGACAGCACCACAGCCAGATGTGCTGCCACAACCAAAGGCATTGCACAGTTTTTTCCACCAAGATGCTCGAGCTTTACAACAGCAATTTCAGCTGTCAAACACAGAGGTTGTAAGATTGTTAGCATCTGTGCTGCCAAGGTCACGCTGCACCATCGCAGATGGGAGTGAACCCTCGTGGACTGCGTGCCTTGCAAATCTGGCACAGTGATGTCACACACATCCCTGAATTTGGTCATTTAAAATACACCCATGTCTCAATTGACACCTTTTCCTCATCAGTATGGGCTACAGTACACACAGGGGAAAGGGGACAGGATGCCATGGCACACTGGCAATCAGCTTTTGCAGCCTTGGGCATTCCTCAAACCATCAAAACTGATAATGGGCCAGCATACACTTCACAGAAAACCARGCAATTTCTACAGCTCTGGGGTGTATCACACCAAACCAGCACCCCTCATTTACCAACTGGACAAGCAATAGTGGAAAGAGCACATGGTGCCTGAAAAGGTATAGTTAATAAACAAAAGGGAAGTATGTGGTGAGACCACCTTACAGAGTAGAATAGCTAAAGATATATATTAATAGCTTTATACTAATAATTATATTACTAGCTACATTAAATCATTTAACAGTATTAGGAAAATCCCAGCACCCAGTTATGCTAAATCACTCCTTATCAATGCAATCATGTGATGTTCAGCTGCCCAAACCCAAGGTAATGGCACGAGACCTCCTTACCAATACATGGGGGGGTCCCTGGGATCCTGTTACCTGGAGTTAGGGACATTCATGTGTTCCAGCAGACAGTGGGACACATTGGGTACCTGCCAGATGCATCCAGTCTGCACTGCATCCTTGCAGCACCCTCCTGATAAACCCTCAGCAGACACAGAGCCGTGTGATCCGAGTGATTGATGACAACCTCATGGAAATCTGGGACTGCAGTTCACAGAAAGATTAATCCATTTACAAATCATCTCTCTGTTTACAAACTCTTTTCCTTGTCTACAAATTGTTTCCTAGTTTTTGAGTTGGTTTTTTTTTTTTTTCTTTAATAAGGGTTTAATGATTCTTGTTCTTACAGACTGTTTTATTTTCTTCAAGGCTTAAATGGTTTGTTGTTTTTACTAATAAATTGTAATCTGTAACCTATAAACCCAGTGCTTGTGGCATATTTACCTGAGCTCTCCCCTAGCAGGTCCTGGACATAAATGCTGCAGCTATAATGCAAATCAAAATTTATAGAAAAGAAAAGGTGAGATGTTGGTGTCACCTTGCCAGCCCTGGGCTCAGTGACAAGGGCTTTGGCCAATTTGATCTCTCATAAGCCTGCAAGCATTTCAGTGGCCCGTGACCCAAAGGGGTGTGGAAGTTCAAAGCAATGAGAGCATCCAGACAGGGCCTTTTAAATGCTCTGTATAAAGGAGGGAGTGGAGAACAAAACCCTCTCTTGCCACATGAACATCGGGGTGAGTGGTGTCTGTCTCCTGTGCCCCTCACCCTCCACATGTGACCTAACACAGAGGCAGATCCAGCTCTGGATCACCTCCATGCAGGTGAATCCTGGTGYGTGATCCATGCTGGAATCTCATGGATCCTCTCATTCTGCAGAAACAGGCAGAGAAACCAATTGCTTGACCACAGGTACAGAGCAGAACATGTGTGAGATTCCAGAAGGGATATAGGGCAGGATTCCAGACAGTGCATGATTCAGACGGGATCAGGGAGAATTTAAAGGTATCTGGGCTGGATTCCAGAGCAGGATCAGGTGGGGATGGATGGAGAGCATGGAGTGGGATTCCAGAACAGGACTGGGGGGATTCCAAAGCAGATCAGTGGTGTTGGTGAGCAGGAGGGTCAATGGATGCAGTAGGATCTGGGGGACCCTTGTGTGGCTCTTCAGCCAGATCCAGCCCATGGGATGGGGACAGGACAGGGTGACACCAATTCTACTCTCATCCTGGCAGGAATCACCAGCTGAATGATCATGGTGCAGGTCCAACCCCTTCCCTCTCCCTGCAGAAAGCCACAAATTGCTGGCAGAGCTCATCCTGCTGTCCCACTCATCACACAGCAGCCTTCCCAACACACTGACTTCCTGTTTTCCCATGTTTTAAACACAAGAATTACAGTTGTTCAAAATGTTTTATTTCTCATGTATAAATACCCTGGTTTGGGCAATAAATCCCAGTTCCCTCCTCCAGTGCCCAGCACTTCTCTCAGGGACCAGGAATAGAAAGGGGACATTGGGAACTGGGATGAAGACACTGGGGAAGGGACACTGGGAAAGGACTGGGGACACCAGGAGCTTGGAGTGAGCACAGCAGGAGTGAGATGAGGAGTGACACCCATGCCCAGATCCATCCTTGGGATTGATTTCCCACTCTGTGTCCATGTCCAGGAGCAGACATGGGGACCAGGGATCATGGGGCATGGTGGATACAGGGGACACAGACATCCAGGGAATGGGGGGCCTGGGGGACACAGGGGGACATGGGGGACACAGGGAGTTGGGATCCTGAGGATGTGGGGTAAGGGATTCACAGGCACTCTGGGGACACCAGGAGCTGGCTGGTGACACCAGCACCGGAATGGGGACACTGGGGCTCATTCCCCTTTATTCCCTGCCAGATGCAGCCCCTGCTCGCTGCCCATCCCGGGGGCCTCGGGCTGCCCAGTGCTGCCTCCTCCAAGGAGCAGGCGGCTGTAGGCGCCGCGGCGTCCCGCAGCTCCGCTGGTGTTCCTGTCTCCATCACGGCCCCGCGCTCCAGCACCACCAGGCGATCGGCCCCATCCAGCACCGCGGCCGTGGGACACGACCAGCACGGTCTGGGCCAGCCCAGTGCGCACCCAGCGCTGTGCCTGGGCCAGAGAAGCTCATCCCAACCACCAGCTCAGAGAACGCTCATCCAACCCATCCAGCTCAGGAAACGCTCATCCACCCATCCAGCTCAGAGAACGCTCATCCAACCCACCAGTCGAAGCCTCCAACCCACCCAGCTCAGAGAACGCTCATCCCACCCACCAGCTCAGAGAACGCTCATCCAACCCACCAGCTCAGAGAACGCTCATCCCAACCCATCCAGCTAGAGAACGCTCATCCCAACCCATCCAGCTCAGAGAAGCTCATCCCACCCATCCAGCTCAGAACGCTCATCCCAACCCACCAGCTCAGAGAAGCTCATCCCACCCATCCACTCAGAAACGCTCATCCCAACCCATCCAGCTCAGAAAACGCTCATCCCAACCCACCCAGCTCAAGAACGCTCATCCCAACCCATCCAGCTCAGAGAGCTCATCCCATCCCATCCAGCTCAGAAACGCTGTCCCAACCATCCACTCAGAAACGCTCATCCACCCACCCAGCTCAAAACCTCATCCCACCATCCAGCTCAGAGAATGCTCATCCCATCCCATCCGCTCAGACAACGCTCATCCCAACCCATCCAACTCCGTCCACGCACCATCCCACCCAGTCCAACCACCATCCCACCCACTCCATCTCAGTCCCACCCTATCCCATCATCCGTCTACCATCCCACCTCCGTCTCCATCCCATCCCCTTCTCCCTATCCACCTGTCCACACCATCCCATCCCACTTCCCATCTCAGTCCCACCCTAATCCCATCACCTTTTCTTACCATCCCACCTCCCTGTTCTCCATCCCATCCCCTTGCCCACTTGCCATCCTGTCCACACCATCCCCATCCCCTGTCCATCCCATCCTCCTCCCACCACCCCAACCCTTCCCATTGCATTCCATCTCTCTGTCCTCATCCCAGCATTCCTATCCCCTCCATTCCCACCCCATCCCACCCCACCTATCACATCTCCTTGTCTCCATCCTTTGATTCTACTTTCCTGCCATCCTACACCCCTGGTCTCTATCCCATCCTCACCATTCCCATCCTACTATCCTGTGCTATTTCTCTACCTTGCACCCACACCACCCATCCAATCCCTGTCTTCCATCACATCATTCCCACTCCATGCCAACATTATCCCTTATTGCCACCACCCCATCTCTCCATCCCATTCCAGCCATGCCAGCCATCCATCACACCCATTTTCACCACTGCACCCCTATCCAAACCAGCGCCCCTCCACCCCACCCCGCTCACCGCCATCATCTCCATCATCCAGTGCCTCGTGAGGATGAGCGCGCCGGACGCCGGAGCAGAGCCCGGCCAGGGCCACACGCGCCGCTCCCCGCCCCAGCCGCCCGCCACGCTCCCCACCCTCTGTGGAGGCAACACGGGGATCAGTGGGCCAGCCCTGGATTCTCCTCTCTCTCCCACCCCCTGTGCTCCTGGATCAGTGGATCCCAGGGAGAGGTTCCCCCCTTTCCCCTACCCCCCACACTACCTCACCCTGCTCGTGAAACATCCCATGGGATCAGTGGATCTGACCTGTGTCTCAGCAATCCCATGGGATCAGTGGGATCTGTCCTCAGGGATCCCCTGCACACTCCACCATGTGCCACCCACCCCGCTCTCCCATTGCTGCCAGAGGATCCTGGGATCAGGGGGATGTGCCCTAGGGGTGCCCCATCCCCTGGCTCTCACCAGTGTCCCAGCCCTGCTCCAGCCCTGGATGAGGTCCATGGCTCCAGCAGCTGTGGCGCTCCCGCAGCTCTGACTCTTTGCAGTGCTCCAGCCCCAGCAGGATGTTCTCACGGATTGTTCCAGAAAACAGGACGGGATCCTGCTCCACCAGCACCACCTGCCCCAGCACCAAGCCCTGTGATGCTGTCTTGGCTCCCGTGTCCCCACCCTGTTCCATGACCCCATCCCACCTTGGTGTCCCCAGTGTCTCATCCCTATCTTGTCCCCATCTTGTCCCATGTACTTCCCTTTTCCCATCCCCATCCCTGTCATCCCCATCCATTTCCCAATGTTCCTATCATTTCCGTTGTCCCCATCTATTCCTGGTGTTCCCATCCTCTTCCCAGTGTCCCCATTTCTGCTCCCATGCTTCCGTGGTCCCAGTTCCATTTCATTGTCTGTCGCTGACATCTTTTATGGAAAATCCTTTCCTTAGGATTTTCCTCCTGAGAAGCTGAGAGGCCTCAGGACAAAATGTAAACAATGGTTATCTGCTGCTGTGGAATGCAACAGGTGGATCTTTGATTGCCCATGTTGGATGTTTGTAATTAATGGCCAATCACAGCCCAGCTGGCTCGACAGAGAGCCCGAGCCACAAACCTTTGTTATCATTCTTTCCTTTCTATTCTTAGCTTAGCTAGCCTTCTGATGAAATCCTTTCTTCTGTTCTTTTAGTATAGTTTTAATGTAATATATTCATAAAATAAAAATCCAAGCCTTTGAAACATGGAGTCAAATCCTCGTCTCTTCCCTCATCCAAAAAGCCCTGTGAACACCGTCACAATTGTCCCCTGACCCCTGTCCCCATTTTCCCCACTCCATGCCCTGTTCCCAGTGTCTCTGCTGTCCCACCTTGCGGTGCAGGTACTGGTGTTCATATTCGGCAGCGGGATCCCATCCAGCAGCACCTCCCCCTGCCAGGATCCCGCAGCCGCTCCAGCAGCGCCACGGCCGTGCCTTCCCGCTGCCATTGGGCCCGCCAGGCTGTCACCTCCCCGGAGTTTTCTCCCAATTTGCCCTAAAAAGGACAAAATTTGGCGCCAATGGCTTGAACCCATGACCCTGAGATTAAGCTGTCATGTCTACTGACTGAGCTAGCCCATTTGTGGGGAGGGGCCGTGTGGGTTTGCTTTCTGGAGGGGCCCCCTTTGGAGATTCTCTCCCAAATTTGCCCTAAACCAGGACAGTCACCCACCAACGACGGCCAGCATGAGGCAGAGCACAGCAGCTCCAAGGACGTTCCGCTCCTCCCAGGTCAGTGCCAGAGCGTGCTGGCTGCTGCCAGGAGCCTTGGGGACGCCTCCGGGGGTCTCGGGGACGCTGCCGGGGGCCGGGGGCGCGGCCCAGGCCAGCATGGCCAGGGCAGCAGCGGTGTGGATGACCCCAAGCCAGGCCCCAGGAGGTTCTGGAAGGTTCCGAACAGCAGGGGTGGTGGCAGCCATGACGGTGGCCGCGGTGGCTCCGGAGGGACAGCGAGGGACCGGCAGCCAGGTGGCCGCGGCCAGGACGGGCAAGCGCAGGGCGGCCTCGAGCCACGCGCCCAGCACGCCCAGCGGCGCCAGCAGAGGCACCAGCGGCACCAATAACACCAGTGCCAGGGCATCGGCCACCAGCAGGACACCGGGCAGGAGGCCAGTGGGTGGCAGCGCCATGGCGGGACCGGTACAGACAGTGCTCCCTGTGGGGCTCCCAGGCAATGAGCAACAGCCTGTGGAGTCACCAGTTAAAACCAGTTAGGAGTGGGCTGCTGCCCTGTGCACACCAGTGCTCCCAGTCCAGAGTACAGGGATACCAGTCCAGCCCCCTGAGCTCACCAGTCCACACCAGTTCTCCCAATCCAGCTTGGGGCACTCACCAGTCCACACCAGGGCTCCCAGTCCAGCTCCCAAAAAGCCCTGGGCAGGTCGGTGACACGGGGGACACCCCGAGGTGCCACTTAAAATAAACAGTGAAGGAGACTTCTTTTGATGCCTTTATTAAAAGGAATCAGCACAAGGTTGCAAGGCTCGACAAGTCCAAAACCACTCCCAAGGTGACTTGGAGGAGAAAGAATGTGTAGCTTTGTCCCCTAAAGAGCAAAGCTCGGGGTTCCATACTCACGAGAGCAGTGGGCATCGTCCCATGTTACAACTTCTGGGTTTTCCGGTCTTGGAGTCTTGGTTCCAGCTGAGGTCTTTGTCAGGGCAAGGGGCAATAAAGGTTCTGAGCATCTCTGCAGGCTCGGTACTTTGTTYCTCACGTCCAGACATCACTCTAATTTGTTAATTCTGTATTGGCTCATTGTTTTTTGGGTCTTTTCCGTAAATTTGATGGGGTGGCTTCCCATGGCATGCTGGTCCGAGGCTGTTTTGCATTTTCTCTGATGCTCCCCCCCATGTCCCCTCCTCTCACCTTCCGGGGAGAAGGACAACTTAGCCTCAGGCAGGGCCATAGCGATACAAAAAGAGCAATTTAACGAGAACAACGGTTATTACATAACAAACATGTAGAACTTCACCTTGGCAGCAACTGGTTTGACTGGATTCTGCAACTTTTTTCCCCCCAAAAATTGGCAGATTTTTGATTTATAACAACAGGCACTCCTGTGTGCACACAGACACAAAGAGTCAGTGCAAGGCACCTGTGGAAATTCCCCTGAGGGCGAAATGCCCCTGTGGATCCTTTGGCATCTCCCCAGCAGGTGAAGGGCTGAGCCTGGAGGAAGTGGGGGGATTGGCCCAGGCTCCGTCGTTGTTGGGGATCCCGAGTGCAGCAACGGGAGAGTTTCTGCTGGGAGAGGCCCACACTCAGAGGAGTCGCTGGCCCAGGAGAAGCTCCAAGGGCTCCTTTTGGAGCGCTGTGTGCAGGGCCCCAAGAGAGGGGCTTCAGTCCCAGCAATGGTTCATCCTGGCCGCACTTGGCACCAAACAGCTTTCTTTGGCAGGTGAGACAGGGATGTTGTGCCACTGAGGAAACAGAACAGTTTCCCAGGGCTGCTCCTACAGGAACCAGGAGCTGGTTGGGCAGCAGCAGTGCCTGGAGCAGACAGTGTTTGTGATGAGCTGCAGAGGAGCTGAGCCCAGGGGCTGTTGGCCAAGGCCCAGGCCCAAGGAGCATTTCTCAGCTGGCAGGGCGGGCTGAGAAGGGGAGGGGGGGATAATTCACCCCCTCAGTGAGCTCCCAGTTGCTCCCAGTATTTCCACGTCCGTGCTCCAAGTGCTGCTCCCAGCCCTGATCTATGGGGATTGGGAATGTCCGGCTCCCTTGCTGGGGCTGGGTCACACCTGAGCCAGGTGTGCAGGGCAGGACCTTGCCCTGACCCCAAGCTCTGTCCCAGCTGCAGGATCTGCTTCCCATCGGCCTCTTCCTCCTGCAGCCCCGAGCCCAGCTCGGTGCTGAACAAAGGGGCTGGGCCAGGGTCATCCCCTGGTGGGGGCTGCTCACCCCTCTGCCCCCTCCCCAAATTCCCTCTGGGGCAGCAGGAGCTGGGGCGGGAGCCCTGAGGGGAGGGACAAGGGGGTGACACTGGCATGGGGGGGTCACACAGCCCCTGGGGATCCCCCCTCACTCCCACGGTGCCAGGAAGACAAACCCCTCCATGGAGCCCCTGTCCCTCGGCAGCACCTTGTGGGCAGGGTCTGGTGGCAGCTCTGGGGTCTGGGGGGTCACAACTACCCTAAAACCCCCTCCCAGCCCCACAGCCACTCCAGCTCCATCAAACCACCCCACAGATCCTGACCACCACCCCTCCAAACCACTCCATGCAACAGAAATGGCCCCGAGATCCATTGAAAGGCTCCTGGCAATCCCAGAGGTTCCTTCCCTGGGCTCCCCAGGTGGGGTCAGAGGGGCTCCAGGGGTGCTGCCTGTGCGGGGTCCCTGGTTGAGGGCCCAGGGTACCCATGTGTGAAAAACACCAATCACTTGGTTTTAAAATTTTAAAAGTTTAATAGTAATAACATGGTTATAAAAATAGCAATATAATTAGAGTAATAATAATTTGGACAATTAGGATTTAGGACAATATGAGACAACAGAAGCAGAGTTACMGACGTCCAGGTAMCTTTTTCTRGGCAAAATAAGCCCAAAAAAGGACACATGTTAGCARASKATTAACCCTTAAAAACAACAGYCTGTTGCATATTTATACATYTMATACATGATGCAYAAATTCCAYTCAAACACRKGATTCTGTCTGGTCAGTGTCAGCTTCTTTCTCTGAATCCTGASGGCATCTTCATGGCTGAGCAGRCAGGAAGAAGTTCGTTTCTTCTGATAAGAGAGCAATAAATTCTCTTTCTCTGAAAGATKTAGGTGTCCYRTGGCTGCTGTCTGGTGTGAGTACCTCATTCCTTTCTTAAAAAAATATCTCACATACATAGTTTCTATTTTAACATTATGTTATAACCTAAACTATATTWAACACAGTACTTAAAAAATTAATACAGCATAATTTTCTAACATAACACATGTAATATTAATATTTGCAAAGAGCCAATCATAAAACACGCATTTTTCACACCAGGAGTCTCCCTTGTCCACGGTCCCAACATCTCCAGGCTGCCGGGGTTCCCCCTATCCGGGCTCCCCGTTCCGGGCTCCCGGGGTCCCCCTTATCGGGGTGTCCGGCCCTGCAGGCTGCAGAGGCTCCCCCAGCCCCGGTGCCGCCCTCTCCGCTCTCCCAGCCCCAGCCCGCCGGTCCCGGGCGATCCCCCCGTGGCTCCGGGCTGAGGATGCAGCGCCTGCCCCGGGCAGCCCAACCCGCCCAGGGAGGGTCCCACACACCCCGGCCCAGCACCAGGGCTCTGCCAGCACCAACACCGGGACCCCCAAAATTCTGCCGGCACCAACACCGGGACCCCCAAAATTCTGCCTGCACCAACACNGGGACCCCCAAAATTCTGCCGGCACCAACACCGGGACCCCCAAAATTCTGCCGGCACCAGCATCGGGACCCCCAAAATTCTGCCAGGCTGGAGCCGCCGAGGGGCACCCGGCCCTTGGCCCTGGTATAGATACATATTGCAATATTGGCTTTGCAAAAATATTAACATGGATTTTATATGGGTGGTGTTAAAATAACTTTATTATAAAAATACAGTTTTTATTTCTGTTGTTAATGAAGCTTGGACATAGTAGTGAAATAGCTGATACAAGTATGCTTGTGTTACAGTGCCTGCTTGGATGGGATAACATGCAATGAACATGGGATGAAGACACTAGGTACAGATGTGCCAGCCATCAGCACTCACCATCTGAAGACAGTGTGGGCCGGGGCCAAAACTGAAGATGATGATAAAAAAGGACCAAAACCACAACCAAGGCATGCGCATGCTCTAAAAAGGTGAAACTGAGGAGGAGCCATGCTAAACAGTTCTTGGAATATGGAAACTTGTTTGGGAAAAAAGTTTACTATGCATAAGTGTCACAGACATCTTTTATGAAAAATTCTTTCTTTTGGATTTTTCCTCTTGAGAAGCTGAGAGGCCTCAGGAACAAAATGTAAACAATGATTATCTGCTGCTTTGGAATGCAACAGGTGGATCTGTAATTGGTTTCATGTGGTTATTTCTAATTAATGGCCAATCACAGTCAGCTGGCTCAGACTCTGTCTGAGCCACAAGCCTTTGTTATCATTCTTGCTTTTTCTATTCTGCTTAGCCTTCTATGAAATCCTTTCTTCTATTCTTTTAGTATGTTTTTAATATAATATATGTCATAAAATAATAAATCAGCCCTCCTGAAACATGGAGTCAGATCCTCATCTCCTTCCCTCATCCTTGGGGACCCCGAGAACACTGTCCAATAGCTCCCCTCTCAAATACATCAGATATGTAATTTCACAAAACTGGTTCATACATATCCATTCCACTGATTTCGCTGTTTACAATTTCCGTGAATTCTTTATCAGAAAGAATTCCTGGGTCATTTTGACCCCTGTCTTCCACAGCAGCCGTCTCCTCTCCTGTTTCAGAGTTTCAAGGGCCCCCTCTATTATCTCTGTCCGGACGCAGTCAGTTCTTAGAGCACAGTGCCTTTTTGAGAACAGGCAGTAAGACTGTCACAGACATCTTTTAAGAAAAAACATTCCTTTCCTTAGGGATTTTTTCCTCCTGAGAAGCTGAGAGGCCTCAGGAACAAAAAGTAAACATTGATTATCTGCTGCTTTGGAATGCAACAGGTGACATTCTGATTGGTTTCATGAGATGGTTTTTCTAAGTATAGGCCAATCACAGTCAGCTGGCTCAGACTCTGTCTGAGCCACAAACCTTTATCATTCCTTCTTTTACGATTCTTAGCTAGCCTTCTGATGAAATCCTTTCTTCCAATCTTTTAGTTTCGTATATAAATCAAGCCTTCTGAAACGTGGAGTCAGATTCTTGTCTCTTCCCTCATATTGGACCCCTGTGAACCAGTCACAGTTCAGACTAAACAGCAAGCTGCAGACTGAACTCAAAGATGCACATTTCACCTCAATCCAAATGGATTTTCCTCTGGAAAATTCCCCCTCTGCCTCAGAGCCTCTCCCCAACGTGGACCCCAGCCTGGCCTGAGGACTCCGATGCCAGCAGTGGGAAAAGCTGCACTGCCAGAGGCATCCCCAGGCCTCAGAGTAATTCTAGAGCTAAAGCGTGAGAGACATCAGCTCCGCTCAGAATAATACTGCCAGCGCTCATCCCAGGCCCGGCCATTGCCTCCTCTCTCCTCCTCTGTGGGAACGCAGGGTCGTGCCTTCCCCAGCCCCGTGGTTGAGCAGCCCCGTTGCCTTGGGTGTGTCCATTGCCCAAGGGCTTGGTAGATGTTGAATTTTTCATTCCTTCTCTCTCACTCTGCAGCTCTCCAGGCCGCTTTTCAGGATTCCCCTCTGGGCACCAAGGCTTTTCCCACACATCTCCCTCATTTTGGCTGTTTCCCTTGTTCCCCACACAGCTGGTGACAAACCATGGGGAAAAAACTTTTGTGAAAAATGCGTATGTTTAGAATTGGCTTTTTTGCAAATACTCAAGATGAAATGATTATCTGTTTTGTAGAAAGTTATGCTGCATTAATTTTCTTAACATAGTGTGTTTAAAATATAGTTTAGGTTACAAGAAAATGTTAAAAATAGAAAACTCTTGCCTTATGTGAGATACTTTTTTTTAAAGAAAAGGACTTGCACTGAGATAGCAGCCACAGGACACCTAAATCTTAGAGAGAAAGAGAATTTTTACCCCTATTTACAGAGGAGAAATGGAAACTTCTTCCTAGCTTCACTCAGCACTAGCGATTCAGAGGAGAAGCTGGACACCAACCAGACAGAATCGTGTGTTTGAATGGGCATTTATGCAATCATGTTGAGTGTGTAAAATATGCAACAGGGTTTGTTTTTAAGGGTTAATCCCTGTTAAACCTCCTCGGGCTAACAGATGTGTCCACTTTCGGGCTTATTTTGGACCCTGCTTTCCAACGCAGCCTCTCTCTCTCTTTCAGAGTTTCAAGGGACCCCCTATCTCTGTCCCCTTGGCTGAAGCAGTTTTCTTAGAGCACAGGCTTTGTGAGCAAGGCTTCAGACTAAACAGCAAGCTACAGACTGTACTCAAAGATGCACATTTTACCCTCATCCAAATGGATTCTGCCTCTGGAAAATTCCCCCTCGCCGCAGAGCTCTCTCCTCCAAGGCTGGGATCTCAGGCCTGGCCTGAGGGACTCGATGCCAGCAGTGGGAAAAAGGGGTGAGATGCCCCGTGCCCGTGTGTCCCATCCAAGGGCTCTGGGAGATGGTTGAATTTTCATCCTTCTCTCACCCTGCAGCTCTCCCTAGGCCGCTGTTCAGGATCCCCTCTGGGCACCCAAGGCTTGATTTCCACGCATCTCCCTCACATTTGGGCGGTGGGTCTTCCTGTTCCTCCAGCACTGCTGTGACCAAACCATGGGGAAAAACTTTTGTGAAAAATGACGTATTTTAGAAATTGGCTTTCATTGCAAAACTCAATGAATATTATATGTTGTTGTGGTTAGATAAAGTTATGCTGCACTAAGTTTGTTCTTTTAATTATACAGGTCTTATTGCGAGCGCTTCGATAAATCACATGTTTGTAGGTTGTAACCAAAATAGGTGGTATTATGGGGCGGAGATAAGAGATCGAATCATAAACGAAAAGCACGAGTAAGCTGTGTAAGACTCAAGTTAGACCATATTTAGAAGGTGCGAGCGATGGCTTTTATGGAATAGAAACGATAGCTGATTATTG
>NDFG01001672.1:0-33900 GCA_002167245.1 Sporophila hypoxantha | reverse complement strand
GTACAGGCTGGGGGACAGAGAGGCTGACAGCGGCCAGGCAGAAAGAGACTGGGGATCAGCGCCCTGCATCTGCTGCTCCTTCCCGGTCTAGCCCCAGGCCCTTGCCAGACCCCCAACCATTGCCCTGGTTTGCCCCCAGCTGACCCAGGACCCAGCCTGGGGCTGCCTGACGGGGCTTTTCTATGCTGAGCATTGGCCGGGCCGTGTTCTTGAGAGAGCCTGGGCAAGGAGCCTGGAGCCCCCAGGGCCTGGCCTGAGTTGTCAGCGCTGCCCCAGCCAGTGCCCATGGCCTGCTCCCTGCTGCAGCCCCGCACTGCCACCCCCAGCTGGTGCCCGGCCCCTGCAGAGCACTCAGGCCCTGCAGCAACACCAGGGCCACCAGGGCCAGCGGGGCAGGGCCACGGCAGCAGCACTGGCAACACCGTGCTGCTTGCTGCTGCCCCTGCGGACACTGCTGGGCCAGCCCTTGATCTGCCCCCAGCGCTGCACTCCAGACATTGCTCCTGCAGCTACAGAGAAGGGACACAAGAGGGGGATTGTTGGTGAAAAGTCCTGCTTGGAATCCTTAAGGCATTTAAAGCCACATTGGAGCACACCCCCTTATTGACAGTCTGTGTGTCACAGTGAAGGTGTGAGGAACAGAAGATTTGTCAGGATCGATGCGCTTCATTTTGCGACAATATTAAGGAAAGTTTAAAACATATAAAAAGAGCGTCCAAAATGAAACCAAGTAAGAAAGCATCAAGATAAATTTTATTACCCAAATCATTTCAGAAACTGCCCCAGCCGATTAATGTTTATTTAAATTGTCCAGTCATCAGTGTCCACACTGCAGCCCTGAGCTCCTCCGTTGCCTCAGGCTGTAGATGAGGGGGTTCAGGCTGGAGGCAACCACCGAGTACAGAACTGACACTGCCAGATCCAGGGAGGGGGAGGAGAATTGGTAGGAGGGTTTCAGGGTGGGCAAAAAAAAGCCAGTGCCTGAGGAAGAGGAGACCACAGCCAGGTGAGGAGGCAGGGGTGGAAAAGGCTTTGGCCGTTCCCTGCCTCTGAGGAACATCCTCAGCACGCCCTGAGATACTGCACATTAGGAGAAAACAAATGAATACAAAACAGCCCCAAAGACTAAGATGCACTAACAAGCAAGAAGCCACCAAAGTTCCCTGGGTAGGATTTGTAGCAGGAGAAGCTGAGGAAATCTGTGGGATTTCACAGAAGAACTGCCCAGGGCATTGCCATGGCACAGGGGCAGGGAAATGTATTGGCTTGTGCCAGCCAGAGCCATTGAGAAAGGCACTGGCCCAGGCAGCTTGCTGCCCCATGTGGGCACAAGCTTCTGCTGCCCAGAGGGTCCCGCTAGTGCAGGTTTGCCAGATGCGACACGTAGCGTCGTGAGCACATGGATGAGTCAGGAGGGAAATCTCTGCTGAAAAGAAAAAACACAAGAGAATAGCTGCTGCAGCACATGCTGAGTAGGAGATGGTGCTTGGTGTCCCAGAGGGAATGTGCATGGCTTTGCGGACAGTGTTTTCAGATAGTGAGCCCCAGGTCGCTGAGGCCAGTTGAGCAGAAGAAGAACATGGGCGGTGTGCAGGTGGTGGCCGCCAGGCTAGCGCCTGCATGATGAGGCCGTTGCCCAGAGGGCAGCCAGGGAGATGCCAGCAAGAGCAGAAGTGCAGAGCTGCAGCTGCCGCGTGTCTGCCAATCGCCAGCAGGAGGAAGTGCCTGATTGGACTGCTGTTGGACATTTGCTTGTCTTTTCAGACTTTGAAACCTTTTGAAGGAAGGAATCACAGTTGATAATTTAAAGGCGATTCCTCATATGAATTAAAGCCCTTTCTCACAGACCCTTTCCTGCCACTAAACCACCTCCCCTTTTCATGTCTCAGAGATCTTCCTTCACCTCTGTTGCTGGAGCCCTGATTGCTGCTGGCCAATGTTGCTGAGGAGCTGCCCACCTTGGCCTGCAGCGACACCTGCGCGAGTCAGCCCATGACCGCCCAGCAGTGCAGGGGAACAGTGAGGGCAGGGGCCAGTCCTGGTGTTGGGCAATTGGATAAAGAATGCTTCACTACATCAGCCGCGGAGCTGCCTGCCAATTTGAAGGGATTGAAGGATGCAGGAGGCAGAACAAGAAGATTCTGCTTCACTGTGCGAAGAGCAGAGACTCCAGGGAGGCAGGAGGATTTGTCTGAGGTTAGTTGCAGACTGAGGCGAGGCCTCCTCTTGTCCCTCTCTCCTGTTCCCTAGCTGCCCTGGAACTTGCAACCTTTCTGAGAATCCACTCCCGTGTAGCCCTTGGACAGCCAGAGACACTGCCTGCAGAGCAGAGGGATCCCTGGCACACAACGGGGCTCCTGCCTTTCCCAGAGTTCAGGAGGTGGGCGCATTGCCAGCCTCCCCAGGCTGCCCTGCCCCAGAGCTGCCCGGCACAGGAGCTGGACACCCATGCTTGCCTCAGCCCTCACAGAGGAATGCCCAAGGGCTGGGCCTGGCCCTGCAGCTGAACTGCCTTGCAGAGAGCCCCTGAGCAATTGCCAGCCAGCACCTGGGCAAGGCAAGGAGAGAGCGAGAGGCCGGGCCTGAGGAAAAGCCTTTCCCTGCCCCAGCCCTGCCCCAGCCCCTGCCCACGCAGCCAGCAGGCAGGACAGTGGCCCTCAGCGCCCCTGTCAGCCAGGGGAATGGGCACATGGCCGGAGAGATGCCCCTTCATCTCTGGGCTGCTCTGCCGGCCCAGGTAGGGACTGAGGGCCCCGCAGCCCCCGGGCTGAGGGCTGTGCTGCTGCGAGGGCGCACAGAGCTGTGCCGGCTAGGGCAGTGCCCTGCCCCTGAGGGCAGGCCCAGCGCAGGTAAGCCACATCTGCCCTGCAGCTAGGGCTTCCCTCAGCACTGCCCTCCTCCCCTGCTGCCCCACGGCTTCTGCCTGCTGCGAGCTGTCCCAGCCCGCAGCTGCTCCTGTGGCCCCGGGCTCCTTCCCTGCCAAGCTTGCCAGAGCCCAGCCCAGCCCCTGCCGGCCGGCCCTGCCTGCCCCAGCTGCTCGGCCCTGCAGGGATTAAAAACAGTCCCCAGCCTAGGGCACGCATGAAGTGATGCTGCATGCATCGGAGGCTGGGCAGGTGCGAGCACTGTGCTGAGCGCTGCCCAGAATCCTCAGGTTTCTCAGCCCCTGCTCTGCCCGCCCAAACTGAGTTTCCCTTGCCACCAAGCTGAGCCAGGAAGTGGACACAGATTTGCAGGAAAGCAAGACACCAAGCAGGAAACTCCTGCCCTGAATTGAGCTCATGACAAGCCCCTCAGAAATGAGCTGCGCATGAGCTGGAGCTCCTGAGCAGCCCTGCCCACACGCACCCTGTCCACAGCAGGAGGACCTAGCCCCTGCAGGAGTCTCTTCCTGGCCACCTCACAGCGTCCCCTGCAGCGTCCGATGGGAGCTGCCAGGCAGGCTGAGAGCTGCCCCTGGCAGGTGGCACATGGCCTGGCTGCCCAGAGCCCTGAGGGCTGCAGGAGCTGCTCTGCAGGACAGCCCTGGGGCGAGCCCTGGCTGCAGCCCCAGCTTCACCCCCTGCAGCCGTCCCTGGCAGCAGGAGCCGTCCTGCCCTGTCCCTCTGACGGTGCCCAGGGCAGCCCGCCCTCTGCAGCATCTCCTCTCCTCCTCCTCCTCTCTGCCTGCCACAGAGAAACTGGAGATCCTCCTGGCACATCCCCCAGGCTGTGGGTGTGCCTGCTTCAGGAGATCCCTGCAGGGAGCACAGGGGACATTGCCCTGCACCCACACACTCACCATGCACAGGGCTGTGAAGATCTTTCCCCAGGTGAAGTCTCAGCTCAATGTCTTCCAATCCTGATTGCCTTCAGCCTGTCTCTGCCTGTGCTGGCTCCTGTCCCTCGTGCCTGCAGGCAGAGCCCTCAGCCCTGCTGGGCTGGGAGAGGAGCTGGTCCTGGCAAGAGCTGTTCCTTTAAAGCTCAGCAGCACAGACACAGCACAAGGACTTAATGAGCCTCTTGGGGATTTGTGTTGTTTACATCAGACTCAGTCCCTAAGAGAGTGTCAAAAAACTTCTCAAAACTCAAAATTAAATTAAACTCCAAGTTTCTTGAAGTTTTAATGGGCCCACTGAGGGACAACGAGGAAGTGTCCCCAGTTCCAGTTAGAGCAGAACACTGGAGGCAGTGATGACAGCTGGCACAAACAAGGCAAAGGTGTCTCTGGTGCTGAGCAAAGCTGGAGTGTTTGAGGAATGCACAGGCCAAGGGCTGAGCCCCAGGCCCTGGCCAGGCAGATGCTGTCCTCCCTCCTTGCTCAGGGCTCTTCCCGGGATGGCACTGGCATGTGGATGTGCAATGCCAAGGGCAGGAGCATGGGCGGCCCTGCCAGGCTGCTGAGCAGGGCAAGGAGGCAATGAGCCCCAGGCCTGCAAGGGTCACTTGTCTCCTGCGCCTCAGGCCCAGGCCCAGCAGCCATGGCCAAAGTGCTGCCCAAGCTGCTCTGGCAGGGCTGTCTTGCAGCTGCTGCACATGCCTGTGCCTGTGCAGCCCAGGCTGTGCTACGGTGCCCTGCCCTGCGCCTCTGTCCCTGCAGGCTGTGGGCATCCCCCGGCTGCCCCACCTGGCTGGGCCCTTCCTTGCTGACAGCTCTGCCTCCTGCCTGCCTCTGCCTGCCCACACAAAGCCTGGGGCTGACCCAGACTCCTTTGGTGGGATGTGTTGCACCACAGCCTGCCCTGGCAGGAAATTCCTTCTTTTTGGGTCCTTTCTGGCCCTCCCTCTCTGCCTTTGCATTAATTCTTCTTTTCTGGCCTGTCTCTACTATTTCAGAGGGATCCACCATTCTCTGGACCACCCTTAAATCCCTCCCGGGCTCTCCTCGCTGCTTCTCAGGCTCACCTCCACTGAGCACAGAGCGCTTGTTCTCTATAACAGTGCTCATGTGCTGGAGGCTCCAACCCCACCTTGGGGATCTCTGGCCCTCTCCAAGTTGTTGCAAATGAAAACATTCTGCTCATAGTTTAACAAAATCACCTCAGGACAGAACAGTCAGACCTGTGTGTCCTGGCTACTTTTGCCTTGGAGGCAATCCTTGGATACGTAGAATTTTGGGGTTGTGCAGGATCTCCAGTCAAAAGGAGATCGGTATGGTGTTAACTCTTCACAGGTGATGCAAGTGATTCGTGTTTTAAATGCTGATGTACTTGCACCTGTTTGATATTGTTCACTTGCTAGATTCTGTTTCAGCCAGTGCAGTATGGTGTGTTTCAAGCTACCTGAGAACAAATGTTGAAAGAGTAGCTTGACAATATGCAGTTACCTCAGCAGATCCACGTCATCTGTGGGAGTTGATGCTTGCTGGCAATGGACCATCTCTAACTCCGGATTTGCAGGCAAGATGGACCCCCTGCGTTCTGGCACAGGCCCAGACTGGGTATGAGTGCCTTACTTAAAAATCAGATGGCAGCTCCTAAACCAAGGTAGATTACCATCCAGCAAGGGGTGAAGGAAACATTTTTGCAGTTTGTGGAGAGGTTGCTGCGCGCCTTGAGAAGCAAGCAGAAGATGATAAGTTGAGGCATGTTTATGCAGACAGCTAGCATGCGAAAATGCAAATGATGTTTGCAGGGGAATTATTGATTCTTCTGGGAGATCCCCCGCTGTCTGATATTGTAGGTGTTTGCCTCAAAGGTTGGTTCAGTTGAGCAAAAATGGCTGCTCTGGCAACCGTCATGAATCTTCACCCAGATGTCTCTGCTTGTAAGAATCCAGGGCATGTGAAGACCAATGCCCTCAAACTGCTGGACGATGTGTACCTCCAGTTGGTTTGGTTATTCGCCCTGGAGAAAGTCCAAAGACAGATGCCTTGGAATATTTGGGGTTGATAATCACAATACACAAAGTGTTCCTCACTCTGTAAAATTGGACATTGAAATTAAAACCGCTGCTGACATACAGAAATTGGTTGGTGCAATAGGTTGGCTTAGGCCATACTTGGCATAACTAATCATCAACTGCAACCTTGTAGACTATTGTCAGGATTACTTCCTCTATCAATGAGAGACATTTGACTGCTGCAGCAAAAAAGGCTGTAGAAGAAGTTGAATTGCCCTTGACATCTAATTTGTTACCAGGATAGATGTTTCTGTCAATTTTTTTTTTGAGAGATGATGAAATCCATGCAGATTGTTTGTCAATTGAATGCATAAATGGGAAGACAAAGCATATTTGGGTGTGGATATTTCTATATTCAGGTCCCGAAAAACAGCTCCAGGCCTTATGAGCATTTTGCAGGCATTATTATCAAAGGTTGCAGACTGCCATGAGATCTTAGGCCCTGCCTGTAACTATTGTCATACGCGTACAACAATGGTATATTTGAGTGTGTTCACAAACAATCGTGAGCTGCAATCTGCTTTTATCTTCCTTTAACAGGTCAAATAGCATATCTTTACTTTCTCATCCTATTTTGGATTTCACTAAAGATTCCCTTTCAGGGGAAACAACTTTGCTCTTCTGTGCTAGTGGAAGTGCAACAGTTTTTACAGATGGATCAGGGAAAACTGGAAAAACTGCTGTAGCCTGGAAGAAGAATGACTGCTGGGAATATGAAGCAATGGTTCAACAAGAGTCTCCTCAGTTAATTGAACTTTGTGCCATACTCTTGGCCTTTAACTTATTTCCTAGTTCCGTAAATATAGCTGGTGATGCTGTTTATGTTGCTAATTTAGTGAAACAGTTGGATCAAGCTGTGTTGTATAATGTAAAGGAGAAACAATTATTTGTTTATTTGTTAAAATTGTGGACTGTTATTCGTAATCGAAAGCATTCTTATTTATTATGCATATTCGTAGACCACACATCGCTGCCTGGATTCTTTGTTGAAGGTAACCCTATGTGGATTCCCCTGTATGGCTGCCTCAGCAGTAAAAATGTCCTAATGTGTTACAGCAAGCTGTTCTAGCTCACCAATTTTTTCATCAGGGTGCTCAGGCACTACGGCAGCAATTTAAATTATCACATAGTGAAGCAAAGTCAATTATTTCTTCTTGCCCTATTGTCATCTGTCTCATGTCTCACAATATTATGGCACTAATCCTAGAGGCTTACTCCCTCTGCAAGAATGGCAAACAGATGTTCAAAAATGCCTGAATTTGGCCGTATTAAAGTATTTTCACATCCAATTGACACCCTTTTCTCATGCCATGGTTGCTTCAGCCATTGCGAGGGAAACAGCTCGGATGTTATTCTTCATTTTTGCCACGCCTTTCCATCTTAGGCGTTCCATCACATGTAAGAGGATAATGACCGCGTGTATGTTTCAAAGAAATTGCAAGTGTTTTTTGTGCCTGGGGTTTGGTCATTCTACTGGTATCCCTCATGCTTTTACAGGCCAAGCAATTATTGAATGCTCATGTGTGTTGAAGCCCAGGTACAAAAACAAAAAGGGGAAGCAGAAGGATCGCCCAAGTGAGATTAGACAAAGCCATTTGTGTATTTATGTCTTAAACTTTTGTGTCCTTTACCTGACTCACAAGTCTCTCCTATATTCACCATTTTTTGTTTTGAATTCAAAACAGCCAAACTTTCAGAAAGGTATAAGGTAGGTAAAAATTTAATTACAGGAAAATGGACTGGCCCAGTGGAATTAGTAACATGGGAAGAGGATTGCAGGTGTTTTAACAGAAAATGGCCCTTGTTGGGTCTCTGCCCATTTGTTAAACCTTATTTGGAGCACACAGGAAAGGACAGGATGGGTGTTCTATAGCAGAACAAAATGAGTAGGTAATTGCATTGGTTATTAGGTGGATGGGAGCATGACCCTCAAGGAATTGTGGTAAAGATGGTAATTCGAGACAGAGTAAAGGGAGTTATAGGCTTACCTGAAATTCAAAATATTAAGTTAGTGGGTGTTACTTTTGCTTTTTCCTTGAATCTCTCTACAGAGAGGTTGGTAGTACTGAGAAGTGTGTCTTGTACCATTTTCTTTTGCAGGCCACCGACAGTCCAAAAATAGGGGAATTTGATGTCACCCAGGGAGAAGTGTTGCCTTTGAGAGGGTGAATTAGTAGCTGAAGTCACAACCTTAGCAACTAGGTCGGTTGCCCATTATGATAGCAGCAACCAGTTGTAAAGTTAAGTGGATGCTACTTGGTTCTAAGTGGTGACTAGGCAATGACTTGGTCTCTGACTCTGTGTGAGAAACTTATTGACTAAGGTGAAGGTGTTCATTCTGCTACAAATGTGTCATCTGGAAATTCGAGTCTGTAACAGGATTTGAAGATCTATTTTTTAGTTGCCTTGTCTGTATATGAATGTTAAGACTGTAGAGGTGTGTGTTGGGATTGGTAGAAGTTGGCTTCTGTAAGTGAATGAGAATGGATCCTCTGTCTGCTTGGATTTTTGCAAGGCCCTGCAGAAGTCCTTAGCAGTTGTGTTTGTGGTCAAATACAAAAAGGGGAATTGTAGGACAAGATTTTTGTGCTGTCTTGTGAGCCAGCAAGCTTCCTGAAGATAAGGAAAGCCCCATATCTCTCTCGAGAAGTACAAGGCTATCCCCATGACAATGTGAAGAAAGAGAGAAAGTTACAAATATGATTTTAGTTGGCTCACAGAGTGACGTCTCCTTTTCACCTATTTGAGAACTTTGTTCTTTTTCATGACACATGGGCAGTGTATGGTTTGTTAGTAAATGTAAATATCTTGTAAAGCTATAAAGGCAACATGTTGCTTTATAGAATCTCTTATACAGGCCTTCTGATCTGAGTCCTGCGTGCTTGCGCCTGTCCGCGCTCTTATAGCCCGACACCTCATCTCCTCTTTAGGTCCTTGATCCAGCAGAGACATGAGCCTGCATGGGGCCACTTGATCACACCTCTCAACAATTTCTAAGCTTTGTTGGTGAACAGAAACCCGACTCGTCTCGTACAAATTTTATCGGCCTTAATCGTTGCCCAATTGAAGGTGGTGTATTGAAGTGGCCGCCAAATTGCCATTCACTCCACATGCATTTGCCCTGCTGCACCTGACCTTGTTGGGTCATTATCGCATGCTCCATCCTCCCAAAGGTAGCCTCCAATACTCGCCAGCTCTCTTCAGCTGCGGCGATCCTCCTTAAGGCGTCTTCCAGCACATTTATGGTGTGCTCCTGCCATTCTCTCCCTGCTGGACAAACCTTCTCTCTGACACGCTTAAAAGCCGCTCCCAGAGGAAAGGAGCCTAGCGACCTCGCAGGTTCCTTACAAAAATCTGATCCCACCTGAAGTCCTGCGCTCAAGGGTCCCAGATTCCTTGCTTACACCACCATCCAGTTGCACGCCTGTACACATAAGGTCCTATGACCAAAGAGTAACCAGTTGTATAAGCCTCATGTCACCCGCATTGTACAAATGTCTTGCTGCAGAATTAAGAGACTTTTGTACATCAGGGACCAGTGATGATACTCAACTTGGCCTCTCTGGGAGTTGTGGAGGCCTCCCTTCTTTATCTGGTGCCTCGGTGAATTTCATCTTAGACCTCCTTGTTTTCCACAGGCTGACTGCTGGCCTGGCTGCTGACTGCCGTTAGGTAATCTGAACCTTATTACACTTGCCGGACTGTGCATACCTTTCCCGGATTTTTTTCTTCGTTGCAAGTATGTCACGGGAAAGACCGAAAACAATAACTATCTTAATTTGCCCTTCTCCTGCTGTTTTGCCCTGCCCTTGGAATGTGTTTGCGAATGATTTATCCAAAAAAGGTTGGTTGGTGAGTTCGTTTTCATGTGAACTTATTTTTACCTTAATGAATTTCAATCACCGCTCCAGCTGCTTGTTGGACTCTGGAAGGAGTCACAAGTTTTTCGTTATTATCATTTTTAGCCTTCTGTCTGCTATCCTTTCTCTATTCTTTGTATAGTTTTAGTATAGCATTCTATAATAATTAATATAATAATATAATATAATATAAATATAATATAATATAATAGAATATAATATAATATAATATAATATAATATAATATAATAAAATATTAATATTAATATAATATAATATAATATAATATAAATAGAATATAATATAATTAATATTAATATAATAGAATATAATATAATATTAATATAATATAATTATAATATAATATTAATATATTAATATCATCATATCATATCATATAATAAGATTTAGCCCTTCTAAGAAGCATGGAGGTCATGATTCATATTTCCTCCCTTCATTGGGGACCGCCGAAATACCACAGAAACCCAGACGCGTTGTAACATCTGTGGGTTCCACGTGCCTGCACCATCAGACTCTCCCTCTTTGAGCAGGGGAGGTGTCTCACCAGCATGGGGAAATTGTGCTCCTTCAGATTCTCAGCCCATCTCCTTCACCAGAACCCCCACCCGAGTCTGCGGTGGTTCAGTTCTGAGCTGCGGCTGTGGCAGGGTCAGGCTCTGGGGCAGCAGCATCCCTGGCTCTGCGTAGGTGTCAGCGTGGTTATCCAGGTTAACTCTTCCCTTATCTCTGAGATGCGTAAATAGAACAGGCTGATCAGCAACACCAATCACTGCTTATGACATCATTAGCATTTAGAGTGGAGTCTGAACCCTTTGAACAACTGTGGGGCAGACCCAAGAGCTAGGTGAAGGCGGGAGAAAATTTCCCCCAGTGTCATCTCGCCTCACATTGGGTACCATTATTAAAGTAATCCCAAAGCCACATCAGTTAGTTTCGGGATAGTTCTGAATTCCATGTGCCTGCCTTTCACAGAGAAGTTAACAATCCATTAAATTCCTCACACAATTACCCAAAATTAATTTGGGTAATTAATTATTTAAACAATTAATTAATTGTGTTTTACAATTAAACAAAACGGATACAGCCCACAGTAGCCTTGCGTTATAGACGACCCAGTTTAGATAAGGCCTGCAAATGGTCAAAGAAATATAGCCAATGACCACGTTGCCACCAAACCAGGGTAAGCTAGACCACATGGTGACACGTGACATGAGGTTTCATTAACAAACACAAAAATTTAAATTACTCAAGAACTGTTAATCCTTTTTACCACTATTTTTTCTCAAAGCCCTTCCACTCCACCCATTGGGCGCGCCAAAATCTGCTCTTGGTTAAAAAGACACGGTGTCTGCCAAGGAAGGCAGGAGCCTCCCCTTGAAATGGAAAATTGTAAACCCTTTTTCCTCTGCATATTATTATAATTCTTGAAATTTAAAAAGGCTCTCAGGCATAAGATATGGGAAATAGACAGCTAAGAGTTCTTTACTAGGAAAACTAAGAAATGCAAGTGCTAATAGTACCAACAAACAAAAAAAAAAAAAAAAAAAAAAAAAAAAAAAAAAAAAAAAAAAAAAAAAAAAAAAAAAAAAAAAAAAAAAAAAAAAAAAAAAAAAAAAAAAAAAAAAAAAAAAAAAAAGAAAAAAAAAAAAAAAAGCAAATAAAATAACAAAAAAGAAACACCCGACAGAGTCAGAATACAACCTGACACCCTGTGGGTCAGGGTGCTGCCAGCAGTCCCATTAAATGGTGGCTGGTTACCCCAGCCCCTACCGTGCGAGTGACAGGTGTGGTTCTGCTGGAGCAGTGAATCCTGCTAGAAGGGTGAGAGTTTTTCCTCGGAAGTCCAGGGGTGGTGTAGATGGCCTGGTCTCTCCCTCTGGGAATCCACTGGACAAAGGCAGCTCCAGTGTTCCAAGCATTCTCAGGATTAATATCCAAGTAGGAGTGCTTAGGCTCCATCCCTGGCGGAGGATCTCACAATGGGAAGATGTAAATGATGTAATTTTATCAGCTCGATGATGAACACTTGCTGGCCCATTAACAGAAGATATTTCCCAAGGGAGGATTGGTTGTGCGAAGAGATAAAGAAGACTGCCCAGTTACAGAATGATAAACTGCCACACCTCTAACAGATGGCAGAATAGAATAAGACATGGAACCGCAGGGACATTTGCCACCCAGGGCTCACCTCTCCACTGCCCTTTTGAAACGCTGCGGGACCATGTGCTTTTCTTTTTTAGCGGACAAAAAAGCCACCTTTCACATCCAGGCCACCAATGTGCCAAAGTGGGAAACCACCTCCAGAATTCCCTTGTAGCAAAATTTCTCCAGACAAAAACTTTCCAGGAGAAACAGGTGCTGGCTAGCCTTAGTTTCTGAAGAGCTGGCCTCTCATCTTGCCCTTTGAAACGCTGGGTCTGTGCTTTCCATCCTAATGACAAAGAACTCTCCTCCTGTCCTGGTGCCCCACAGCCAGAATTGACATGCCACTTCCAAAAGATCCCTACGTCCAAAGAGTTCCCAGAGATTGTAAAGGTGCCAGGAGAGACCTTTGGCTGCCTGGCCCATGGGTGCGTCACTCTCATCTTCTTCCAAACACTTGGACTTTCACTTCTTTCTTTCTTATGGAAAAAACATCCATCTCCACCCAGGTGCCCATGTGAAAAACTGAGATTTCCACTCCTAAATTCCCCCCATTTTATGTCCCAAGGATTCCACCTTGACGAAAGCTGCCCAGGACAAACAGTGGTCTGGCTGGTTTGCCTCTCAGGAGCCTTCTGTCTCTGCGACCTGCGTGACCCCTGAAACACTTGCGGGCTCTCTGCTTTCCTTGCCTGTGGAAAAAGAACTGTCCTTCTTATCAATGCAGAAAATGCGCCCAAAATGGGATTTCACCTGCAGAATTCGCTAGATCCTAAGGGCTGCATTCAAGGCAAAAGCTGCCCAGACCAGGAGGTCTGGCTGGCCTTGCTCTGAATGGCCGCGCTTTTCATCTGGCCCTGAAACCACCGGTGTTCCCTGCTCCTTCCTATGCCGAAAACGAACCGCTCCTAAAACAAGGCAGCAATCTTCCCTCCAGCGCAATCATGTCCAAAACTGCACTATTCTGCCCTCTACACATTCCCTATATTCCAGAGACTTGCTCCCAGACCCAAAACTCTCGCCAGCACCATCTCAATTCTGCGCTGCCCTTGGCCTCCTCGTGCTGCCCCCTCATCTTGCCCTGGAACACTGGGGTCGGTTGTTGTCCTTCTTATTGCGAGGACCACAGTGACACTGTGAGACCTGGTTGGAAACCCATGCGAGACCCATGACAGTGACACTTTGGATACCCATGGTGACACCAGTGGGGCTGCATGGGAACCAAGAGACCACCATGGCTCTGTGGGGCTCATGCGAACCATGGAGACCCAGGTAGGACCCTTTCAGGCCTCGTGTAACGCAAGGGCCACTGGTGACACCTCAGGGCCTCATGGAATCAAGGGAACCACCTGGACATTGTGGGGCCTCATAGAACCAGGGAACATGGAACAAACACATCTGGCTAGATTTGGCTCCCAGGGGTGACCTGACAGGTCTGGCTGATCTCAGAATGGAAGGGCTGCCTCTCATCTGCCATGAAACACTGCGGCCCCTGCCTTTCCTTCCTATGCGAAAGAACTGTCTCTCTTTTCAGACACCCATGGAGCAAATTTGTACTCCCCACTAACAATTTTCCTGTATGCAAAGGTATGTCCCAGAAAAAAAAAACCTTGCCCCAGCTCTGGCTGCCTTGGCCTTGGTGGTCACATCTCATCTGCCCTCGAAGCTACCAGGGCTCTGTGCCTTCCTATGGAGAAAAACTGCCGTCTTCTTGACCAGAGCCATGGCAGAAATTGGAATTTGGTTCCCAAAATTCCTTCTATCACAGCCGGGATTGCCCTCCCAGACAAAAGCTGCCAGGACAGACAGCTACGCTGACTGTCCTTGGCCTCTGATGCATTTTCTGTAGACTGATGAGCAGAATGTTATTCATCTGGAAGCACGCTTGGAGAGGCGCCCAAAAATCTCCCAGGCTGGGGTTTGGAGGCCTCAAGAACAGTAACCCATATTTGCAGGCTGCAGGGTACAAGGCGCTCAGTTGCTGAAGGACGATTGAGAACAGAAGCAGGAGTGCCTGCAGGGCTGAAGGTTGTGGATGCAGAAAATGATGAAGCATTATCCTCCTAAGTGGGAAAAAGAGCCAATAAAGAAATGATAGCACAAGGCAGTCGGGAAGGCCACAGCCGGACACAAAAGAGAAGAATTTCACCTCCCAGAGCCAGGGCTATGAGCAACACGTACCCCAGAAGAGTCTGGCCGTTAGCCCCAGCTTTGTGTGGCAGGCAGAGGCAGGCAGGAGCAGACTGTCAGCCAAAGGAGGGCCCAGCCAGGTGGGGCAGCCGGGGATGCCCACAGCCCTGCCCAGGACAGAGGCGCCAGGGCAGGGACACCGCTAGCACAGCCTGGGCTGCCACAGGGCAGACAGGCATGTGCAGCCAGCTGCAAAGACAGCCTGACCAGAGCCAACTTGGGCAGCACTTTGGCCAGGCTGCTGGGCCTTGGGCTAGGCAGGCAGACAGGAGACAAGTACCCTTGCAGGCCTGGCCTCATTGCCTCCTTGGCCCGTGCTCAGAGCCTGGCAGGGCCGCCCCATGCTCCTGCGCCCTTGGCATTGCACAAATCCCCACCATGCCAGTGCCATCCCGGAAGAGCCCTGAGCAAGGAAGCAGGGACAGCATCGGCCTGGCCAGCTGGCTACAGCCCTGGGCCCTTTGCATTCCTCAAACACATCCAGCTTGCCTCACACCAGAACACCCTTTGCCTCTGTTGTGCCCAGCTGTCATGCACTAGCCTCCAGTGTTCTGCTCTAACCTGAACCTGGGGACACTTCTTCATTTGTGTTCCTCAGTGGAACCCATTAGAACTTCAAGAAAACTTCAGAATTTCAAATTTAACTATGAGTTGTTAAGAAGTTGTTGAACACTCTCTTAGCGGACTGAGGTCTATGCTAAACAACACCAAAATCCCAAGCAGGCCATTAAATCCTTGTGCCTGCTGTCTCTGCCTGCCTGAGCTTAAAGGAACAGCTCTGAAGCCAGGACCAGCTCCTCCTCCCAGCCAGCCAGGGCTGAGGGCTCTGCCTGCAGGCACTGAGGGGACAGGAGCCAGGCCAGAGACAGGCTGTGAAGGCAATCAGGATTGCGGAAGACATTGAGCTGAGACTTCACCTGGGCGGAAACATCTTGCACAGCCCTGTGCATAGGTGAGTGTGGTGGTGCAGGGCAATGCCCCTGTGCCTCCTGCCCAGGGATCTGCCTGAACCAGGCCCGAGGCGAGCCCAGCAGCCTGGGGATGTGCCAGGAGGACGTCTCCCTTCTCTGGTGGCGACAGGAGGAGGAGGAGGAGAGGATGTGCATGCCAGAAGGCGGGGCTGCCGCTGGGGCAGCCGTCAGGAGGGGACAGGGGCAGCGACGCTCCTGGCTGCCAGGGATGGCTGCGCAGGGGGTGACGCGTGGGGCTGGCAGCCAGGGGCTGCGCCAGGGCTGTCCTGCAGAGCAGTTGCCTGCGCAGCCCTCAGGGCTCGTGGGCCAGCCCAGGCCATTTGTGCCAGGCCTGCCAGGGCAGCCCGTCTGCAGCCCGCTGCCCCTGCATGGCCTCCCCGGATGGGACGCGTGCCAGGGCAGAAGTGGTGAAGGCGGAAGGAGGCCGACCCGCATGCAGGGCAGGATGTCCTTGCCTGCTCTGCGAGGATTGCGGGCTGCATGTGGCCAGGCTGCTCTCAGCTTTCTCCTTAAAGAGAAGGGAAAGGGGCTGTCAGCTTTGGGCCGTGTGTCACTGAGGACTCCGTGCACTGTCGCCCTGGGCATCGCAGATGGGGCCTCACATCTCCCTCAGAAAGGGCCTCCTCAGCCTCCGTCGTCCCTACAGACAGCAGGCAGTCTCTCTCTTGTGGTGGTCCACGGCAGCTGCTGCCATGTGGGCACAAGCTCTGCTGCCCAGGAGGGTCCCGTAGTGCAGGGGTTTGCAGATGGACACGTAGCGGTCGTAGCACATGACGGTCAGGAGAGAAAGCTCTGCTGAAAAGAAAACACAAAAAACCATCTGAGCAGCACATCCTGAGTAGGAGATGGTGCTGGTGTCCCAGAGGGAATTGTGCATGGCTTTGGGGACAGTGGTGCAGATGGAGCCCAGGTCGCTGAGGCCAGGTTGAGCAGGAAGAAGAACATGGGCGTGTGCAGGTGGTGGCCGCAGGCTACGGCGCTGATGATGAGGCCGTTGCCCAGGAGGGCAGCCAGGGAGATGCCCAGCAAGAGGCAGAAGTGCAGGAGCTGCAGCTGCCGCGTGTCTGCCAGTGCCAGCAGGAGGAAGTGCCTGATGGAGCTGCTGTTGGACATTGCTTCCCCACTATGGGGGGGGGCCATAGGTGGCTGTTGAAAGAAGTACATGACAAAGCTGGACCACAATTTTGAGTCAGTCCGATGATTTTGCTTGCGAATCTCCTCAAAATTAATTCTGTCTTTCCCACAGGGGGTTCTTTGCTCAAATTATTTTTGGAGTGGGTGTTTGTGCTGCTGAATTACTGATCATCTTTAGGCATTGCTCTCAGACTGAAGCAGCTTGGGGCCAGAGGAAAAACAGGCTCCCCTGCCCCATGCAGTCAGAAGTGCTGGATTCCACACAGGTGCCCTCTGTCATTTACCTCTTCTACTATTTCAGTATAGCACTTGAAAACTTGCTTGAAAACAAAAGTAGATCTTTTGAACATCCAGTTTAAAACAAAAATTTTCTCCAAACCCTTCTCTCGTTTCCATTGACACTGACAGAAGGATACAAGGTTGGCCTGGCTCTCTGCTGCCTGGAGTTGTGCCTACTGGGAGCTGTTTCTCTCTATCCAAGCCTGCTCCCTGCCAGTGCTGCCAGAGCCCAGCCAGCCCTGGGGCTCAGCTCTGCCCTGCAGAGCCCTCCCAGCAACAGGGCACTGCCCAGGGCATCTCCCTTGCAGCAGGGCCTTAAGGGCAGGCCAGACAAACAGAGATGCTGCAAGCCAAGGTGCTGCTGCTGCTGTCTGTAGGGAGAGGAGGCTGAGGAGGCACTTTCTGAGGGAGATGTGGCCCATCTGCTGATGCCCAGGGTGACAGTGCAGGAGTCTCAGTGACACAGCCAAAGCTGACAGCCCCTTTGCCTTCCCTTTAGGAGAAAGCTGAGAGCAGCCCTGGCCATGCAGCACCATCTCCAGAGCAGGAGGAATCTGCCCTGATGGGGTGGCTCCTTCCCCCTCCAACTTCTCCCTGCAGCGTCCATGGGGAGCTGCCAGCAGGCTGAGAGCTGCCCCTGGCAGGTGGCACATGGCCTGGGCTGGCCAAGAGCCCTGAGGCTGCAGGAGCTGCTCTGCAGGACAGCCCTGGGCAGCCCTGGCTGCAGCCCCAGCTTCACCCCCTGCAGCCTCCCTGGCAGCAGGAGCCGTCCTGCCCTGTCCCTCTGACGGTGCCCAGGGCAGCCCCGCTCTGCAGCACATCCTCCTCCTCCTCCTCCTCCTGCTGTGCCACAGAGAAACTGGGAGAGTCCTCCTGGCACATCCCCCAGGCTCTGGGGTGTGCTGGCTTCAGGAGATCCCTGCAGGAGCACAGGGGACATTGCCCTGCCACCACACACTCACCATGCACAGGGCTGTGAAGATCTTTCCCCAGGTGAAGTCTCAGCTCAATGTCTTCCCAATCCTGATTGCCTTCAGCCTGTCTCTGCCTGGCTCCTGTCCCCTCAGTGCCTGCAGGCAGAGCCCTCAGCCCTGCTGGGCTGGGAGAGGAGCTGGTCCTGGCAAGAGCTGTTCCTTTAAGCTCAGCAGCACAGACACAGCACAAGGACTTTAATGAGCCTCTTGGGACTGTGGTTCTGTTTACATCAGACTCAGTCCCTAGAGAGTGTTTCAAAAAACTTTCTAACAACTCAAATTAAACTGAAACTCTGAAGTTTTTTTGAAGTTTTAAGGGTCTCACTGAGGAACACAAATGAAGAAGTGTCCCAGGTTCCAGTTAGAGCAGAACACTGGAGGCAGTGATGACAGCTGGGCACAAACAAGGCAAAGGTGTCTCTGGTGCTGAGCCAAAGCTGGATGTGTTTGAGGAATGCAAAGGGCCAGGGCTGAGCCCCAGCCCTGGCCAGGCAGATGCTGTCCTCCCTCCTTGCTCAGGGCTCTTCCCGGATGGGCACTGGCATGTGGGGATGTGCAATGCCAAGGGCAGGAGCATGGGGCGGCCCCGCCAGGCTGCTGAGCAGGGCCAAGGAGGCAATGAGGCCCAGCCTGCAAGGGTCACTTGTCTCCTGCTCTGCCTCAGGCCCAGGCCCAGCAGCCATGGCCAAAGTGCTGCCCAAGTTGGCTCTGGCAGGGCTGTCTTGCAGCTGCTGCACATGCCTGTGCCCTGTGCAGCCCAGGCGTGGCTACGGTGTCCCTGCCCTGCCCTCTGTCCCTGCAGGCTGTGGGCATCCCCCGGCTGCCCCACCTGGCTGGGCCCTTCCTTTGCTGACAGCTCTGCCTCCTGCCTGCCTCTGCCTGCCCACACACAGGCTGGGGCTGACCCAGACCTTTTCTGGGGATGTGTGCCACACAGCCCTGCCCTGGAGGAAATTCCTTTCTTTTTGGGTCCTTTCTGCCTTCCTCTCTGCCCTTTCATTAATTCTTTCTTTCTCTGGCTCTTCTCTACTATGTCAGAGGGGGCCACCATTTCTGAAACCACCCTAATCCCTTCCAGGGCTCTCTCTGCTGTCCTCAGTCTCCACCGTACTGAGCACGGAGCTGCTTTGTCTCTATACAGTGCTCATGTGCTGGAGGCCTCCAAGGCCCACCTTGGGAGATCTCTGGGCCCTCTCCAAGGTGCTGGCAAATGAAAACTTTCTGCTCATAGTTTAACAAAATCACCTCAGGACAAGGACAGTCAGACCTGCGTGTCCTGGCTACTTTTGCCTTGGAGCAATTCTTGGATACATAGAATTTTGGGTTGTGCAGGATCTCCAGTCAAAAGGAGATCGGTATGGCGTTAACTCTTCACAGGTCATGCAAGTGATTCATGTTCTAAATGCTGATGTACTTGCCACCTTGTGATATTGTTCACCTTGCTACGATTCTGTTTCAGCCAGTGCTGTTGGTGTGTTTCAAGCAAATGGTTGAAAGAGTAGCATTGGACAATATGCAGTTACCTCAGCACGATCCACGTCATGCTGTGGGAGTTGATGCCTTGCTGGGCATGGACCATTCTCTAACCCGATTTGCAGGCAAGATGACCCCCGGTTCTGGCACAGGCTCAGCAGCTGGGTATGAGTGCCTTCTTAAACAATGGAGATGACAGCTCCATAACCAAGGTAGATTGCCATCCAGCAAGGGTGAAGGAAACATTCTGCAGTTTGTGGAGAGTGTTGCTGCGCCCTTGAGAAGCAAGCAGAAGATGATAAGTTGAGGCATGTTTTATGCAGACAGCTAGCATGGGAAAATGCAAATGATGTTTGCAGGGGAATTATTGATTCTTTACTGGGAGATCCCCCGCTGTCTGATATTGTAGTTGTTTGCTCAAAGGTTGGTTCAGTTGAGCATAAAATGGCTGCTCTGGCAACCGTCATGAAGTCTTCACCCAGATGTTCTGCTTGTAAAGAACCAGGGCATGTGAAGACCCAATGCCCTCAAACTGCTGGACGATGTGTACACTCCAGTTGGTTTGGTTATCGCCCTGGAGAAAGTCCAAAGACAGATGCCTTGGAAATATTTGGGGTTGATAATCACCAATACACAAAGTGTTCCTCACTCTGTAAAATTGGACATTGAAATKAAAACCGCTGCTGACATACAGAAATTGGTTGGTGCAATAGGTTGGCTTAGGCCATACTTGGGCATAACTAATCATCAACTGCAACCTTTGTATGACTTATTGTCAGGGATTACTTCCTCTATCAATGAGAGACATTTGACTGCTGCAGCAAAAAAGGCTGTAGAAGAAGTTGAATTGCCCTTGACATCTGAATTTGTTACCAGGATAGATGTTTCTGTCAATTTTTTTTTTTGAGAGATGATGAAATACCATGCAGATTGTTGTGTCAATTGAATGATAAATGGGAAGACAAATTGCATATTTGGGTGTGGATATTTCTATATTTCAGGTCCCGAAAAACAGCTCCAGGCCTCTATGAGCATTTTGCAGGCATTATTATCAAAGGTTGCAGACACTGCCATGAGATCTTCGGCCCTGCTCCTGTAACTATTGTCATACTGGTACAACAATGGTATTTTGAGTGGTGTTCCCAAAACAATCGTGAGCTGCAATCTGCTTTATCTTCCTTTAACAGGTCAAATAGCATATCGTTTACTTTCTCATCCTATTTTGGATTTCACTAAGAAGATTCCCTTTCAGGGGAAACAACTTTGCTCTTCTGTGCTAGTGGAAGGTGCAACAGTTTTTACAGATGGATCAGGGAAAACTGGAAAAACTGCTGTAGCCTGGAAGAAGAATGACTGCTGGTAATAATGAAGCAATGTTCAACAAGAGTCTCCTCAGTTAATTGAACTTTGTGCCATACTCTTGGCCTTTACCTTATTTCCTAGTTCCGTAAATATAGCTGGTGATGCTGTTTATGTTGCTAATTTAGTGAAACAGTTGGATCAAGCTGTGTTGTATGATGTAAAGGAGAAACCATTATTTGTTATGTTGTTAAAATTGTGGACTGTTATTCGTAATCGAAAGCATTCTTATTTTATATTGCATATTTGTAGCCACACATCGCTGCCTGGATTCTTTGTGGAAGGTAACGCCTATGTGGATTCCCTTGTGGCTGCCTCAGCAGTAAAAACTGTGCCTAATGTGTTACAGCAAGCTGTTCTAGCTCACCAATTTTTTCATCAGGGTGCTCAGGCACTACGGCAGCAATTTAAATTATCACATAGTGAGGCAAAGTCAATTATTTCTTTCTTGCCCTGATTGTCATCTGTCTCATGTCTCACAATATTATGGCACTAATCCTAGAGGCTTACTCCCTCTGCAAGAATGGCAAACAGATGTTACAAAAATGCCTGAATTTGGCCGTTTAAAGTATGTTCACATCCCAATTGACACCTTTTCTCATGCCATGGTTGCTTCAGCATTGGHAGGTGAAACAGCTCGGGATGTTATTCTTCATTTTTGCCACGCCTTTTCCATCTTAGGCGTTCCATCACATGTAAGGATGGATAATGACCCGGTGTATGTTTCAAAGAAATTGCAAGTGTTTTTCGTGCCTGGGGTGTTGGTCATTCTACTGGTATCCCTCATGCTTTTACAGGCCAAGCAATTATTGAGCATGCTCATGGTGTGTTGAAGCGCCAGGTACAAAAACAAAAAGGGGGAATGCAGAAGGAATCGCCTCAAGTGAGATTAGACAAAGCCATTTGTGTATTTATGTCTTAAACTTTTTGTGTCCTTTACCTGACTCACAAGTCTCTCCCTATATTCTACCATTTTTTGTCTTTGAATTCAAAACAGCCAAACTTTCAGAAAGGTATTAAGGTTTAGGTAAAAGATTTAATTACGGAAAATGGACTGGCCCAGTGGAATTAGTAACATGAGGAAGAGGATTGCAGGTGTTTTAACAGAAAATGGCCCTTGTTGGGTCTCTGCCCATTCTGTTAAACCTTATTTGGAGCACACAGGAAAGGACAGGATGGGTGGTTCTATAGCAGAATCAAAATGAGTAGGTAATTGCATTGGTTATTAGGTAGATGGAAGCATGGACCCTCAAGGAATCTGTGGTAAAGATGGTAATTCGAGACAGAGTAAAGGGAGTTATAGGCTTACACTGAAAATTCAAAATTTAAGTTAGTGGGTGTTACTTTTGCTTCTTTTCCTTGAATTCTCTAACAGAGAGGTTGGTAGTACTGAGAAGTGTGTCTTGTACCATTTTCTTTTGCAGGGCACCGACAGTCCCAAAAATAGGGGAATTTGATGTACCTAAGGGAGAAGTGTTGCCTTTGCAGAGGGGAATTAGTAGCTGAAGTCCACACCTTGAGCAACTAGGTCGGTTGCCCATTATGATAGCAGCAACCAGTTGTAAAGTTAAGTGGATGCTACTTGGTTCTAAGTGGTGACTAGGCAAATGACTTGGTCTCTGACTCTGTGTGGGAGAAACTTAYTTGACTAGAGGTGAAGGTGTCATTCTGCTACAAATGTGTCATCTGGAAATTGCGAGGTCTGTAACAGTATTTGAAGATCTATTTTTTACGTGCCTTGTCTGTATATGAATGTTAAGACTGTGAGGATGTGTGTTGTGGATTGGGTAGAAGTTGGCTCTCTGTAAGTGAATGAAGAATGGATCCTCTGTCTGCTTGGATTTTNATATGAATGTTAAGACTGTGAGGATGTGTGTTGTGGATTGGGTAGAAGTTGGCTCTCTGTAAGTGAATGAAGAATGGATCCTCTGTCTGCTTGGATTTTTGCAAGGGCCCTGCAGAAGTCCTTAGCAGTTGTGTTTGTGGGTCAAATACAAAAAGGGGAATTGTAGGACATTTTTGTGCTGTTCTTGTGAGCCAGCGAATGCTTCCTGAAGATAAGGAAAGCCCCGTATCTCTCTCGAGGAAGGTACCAAGGCTATCCCCATGACAATGTGAAGAAAGAGAGAAAGTTACAAGATATGGATTTTAGTTGGCTCACAGAGTGACGTGGCTCCTTTTCACCTATTGAGAACTTTGTTTCTTTTTCATGACCAATGGKCAGTGTATGTGTTTGTTAAGTAAATGTAAGTATCTTGTAAAGCTATAAAGGCAACATGTTGCTTTAATAAATCTCTTATACAGCCTTCTGATCTGAGTCCTGGTGCTTGCGCCGTGTCGCGCTCTATAGCGACACCTCATCTCCTCTTTAGGTCCTTGATCCCAGCAGAGACATGAGCCTGCATGGGGCCAYTGATCACACTCTCACAATTTCTAAGCTTGTTGGTGACAGAACCCACTCTCTCTCAGTTGTTATCGGCATTAATCGTTGCAATGAAGGTGGTGTATTGAGCTGGCCCCAGATTTGCCAGACTCCACAGCATTTGCCCTGTGCACCTGACCTTGTTGAGTCATTATCATGCTGTCCATCCCTCCCAAAGAGTGCCTCCAATACTGCCACTTCTCTCAGCTGCTGGATCCTTTCCTTAAGGGTCTTCCAGCACATTTTATGGTGGTGCTCCTGCATTCTCTCCCTGTGGACAAACCTCTCTCTGACACTCATTAAAAGCCGCTCCCAGAGGGAAAGGGACCCTGGCTCCAATACAAATACCTGATTCCCACCTGAGTCCTGCGTCAAGGGTCCCAAATTCCTTGCCTCACCACCATCCAGTTGCACGCTTGTACCCATAAGGTCCCAGACCCAAAGTAACCAGGTTGTATAAGCCTCATGTCCCCGTTGTACAATGTCTTTGTGCAGATTACAGAGACTTTTGTACATCTGGGACTCAGTGATGATCTCAACCATTGGCTCCCCTGGGGGTTGTGAGGGCTCTCCATTCTTATCTGGGTGCTCTGATTTCATCTTAGACCTCCTTGTTTCCACAGGGCTGACTGCTGCTGGCTGTGACTGCCGTTATGTTAATCTGGAACCTTATTACACTTGCGACTGTCATACCTTTCCCGGGATTTTTTCTTCTTGCAAGTATGTCAGGGAAAACCGAAAACAATAACTATTCTATATTTGCTTCTCCTTGTGTTTGTTCTTACTAATGGCCTGAATGTGGTTTGGAGATTGTTTTATCCAAAAGGTGGTTGTTTTGATTGGTTTCATGTGAATTATTTTTACTTATATGATATCACCGTCCTATGCTGATGTGTTGAGTGAAGCTCTGGTAAGGATACAAGTTTTTCGTTAATCTTTTACCTTCCTGTCTGTATCCTTTCTCTATTCTTTAGTATAGTTTTAGTTAATAAGCAGTTCTATTAAATAATATATATATAATATTTATATAATATAATATAATAATAATATAAATAAATAATATAATACTACTATAATATAATATATATATAATATAATATAATATAATTATTATATTATTAATATAATTATAATATATATATAGATATAATATAATATAAAGTAATAATATAACAATAATAATATAAATATATAATTAAATATATAATTACTATAAGTAGACTATACTCACTGAAAATATAAAAGTATATTAATATTCATCATTATCATATCATATCATAAATTAGCCTTCTAAGAAAATGGAGTCAATTCATCATTTCCTCCCTTCATTGGGGACCGAAAAACTACACAGAACCCAGACGGTTGTAACATCTGTGGGTTCCACTGCTGCACCATCAGACTCTCCCTCTTTGAGGCAGGGGAGGGTTTCTCACCAGCTGGGAAATGTGCCTCCTTCAGCATCTGCCCATCTCCTTCACCAGAACCCCACCCAGTCGGTGTGTTCATTTCTGAGCTGGGCTGTGGGGGCAGGGTCAGGCTCTGGGGCAGCAGCATCCCTTGGTCTCTGGGGTAGGTGTCAGCGTGGTTATCCAGGTAATCTTCCTTATCTCTGAATGCTAAATAGAACAGGCCTATCAGCAACACCAACACATGTATGACATCATTAGCATTGAGTGGATCTGAACCCTTTGAAAACTGGTGGGGCAACCCAAAGAGCTGGTGAAGGCTGGGAGAAAATTTCCCCCGTGTCATCTCCTCAACATGGGTACCATTATTAAAGTAATCCCAAACCACACAGTTTAGTTTTGTGATAGTTCTGAATCCATGTGCCTGCTTTCAGAGAAAGTAAAATCCATTAATTCCTCACACAATTAACCCAAAATTAATTTGGGGTAATTAATTAATTAAACAATTAATTAATTGTTTTTACAATTAAACAAAACTGGATTACAGCCACAGTAGCCTTGGTTATAGGACCCATGTTTAGATAAGGGCCTGCAAATGGTCAGAAATATAGCCAGACCACGTGCCACCCAAACCAGGGTAAGCTAGACCACATGGTGACACTTATGAGGTTCTTATAACAGACACAAAAATTAGATTACTCAAGAACTGTTATTCCTTTTTTAACCCTTTTTTTTCTCAGCCCTTCCCCACCTTGGACCCAAATCTGTCTTGGTTTAAAAAAGACAGGTGTCTGCTAAGGAAGGCAGAGAGACCTCCCTGAAATGGAAAATGTAAACCCTTTTCCTCTGAATTATTATAATTTTGAAATTAAAAGGCTCTCAGGCAAAGATATGGGAATAGAAGTAAGAGTTCTTTACTAGGAAAACTAAGAAATGCAAGTGTAATAGTACAAACAAACAAAAAAAAAAAGAAACACTGACAGAGTCAGAATACAACCTGACACCCTGTGGGTCAGGGTGCTGGCAGCAGTCCCATTAAATGGTGGCTGCAGCCCTCCTGCAGTGACAGGTGTGGTTCTGYTGGAGCAGTGATCCTGTAGAAGGGTGGAGTTTTCCTCTGAAGGTCCAGGGGTGGTGTAGATGGGCCTGGTCTTCCTCTGGGAATCCACTGGACAAAGGCAGCTCCAGTGTTCCAACATCTCAGATTATATCCAAGTAGGAGTGCTTGGCTCCATCCCCTGGGCGGAGGATCTCACAATGGGAAGATGTAAATGATGTAATTTTATCAGCTATGAGTGACACTTGCTGGCCCATTAACAGAAGATATTTCCCAGAGGGAGGATTGGTTGTGGAAGAGATAAAGAAGACTGCCCAGTTAACAGAAGATAACTGCCACACCTCTAACAGATGGCAAATAGAATAAACATGGAACCCAGGACATTTGGCCACCCAGGGCTCACCTCTCATCTGCCTTTGAAACRCTGGGACCATGTGCTTTTCTTTTTTAGGGGACAAAAAGCACCTTTCACATCCAGGCACCAATGGCCAAAGTTGGGAAACCACCTCCAGAATTCCTTGTAGCCAAAGATTTCTCCCAGACAAAACTTTCCAGGAGAAACAGGTCTGGCTAGCCTTGGTTTCTGAAGAGCTGGCTCTCATCTGCCTTTGAAACGCTGGGGCTCTGTGCTTTCCATCCTAATGAAAAGAACTCTCCTTCCTGTCCTGGTGCCCACAGCCAAAATTGACATTCCACTTCCAAAAATCCCTACGTCCAAAGATTTCCCAGAGATTAAAGGTGCCAGGAGAGACACTTTGGCTGCCTTGGCCCATGGGTGGTCACATCTCATCTTCTTCCAAAACACTTGGACTTTGCACTTTTCTTTCTTATGGAAAAAACATCCATCTCCACCAGGTGCCCATGGTAAAAACTGAGATTCCACCTCCTAAATTCCATATGTCCAAGGATTCCACCTTGACGAAAGCTGCCAGGACAAACAGGTCTGGCTGGTTTGGCCTCTCAGGAGCCTTCTGTCTCTGCTTCTGCCCCTGAAACACTTGGGCTCTGTGCTTTCCTTCCTGTGGAAAAGAACTGTCCTTCTTATCAATGCAGAAATGGCCAAAATTGGGATTCCACCTGCAAAAAATTCCTATATCCAAGGCTGCTTCAGGACAAAAGCTGCCAGGACAGAGAGGTCTGGCTGGCCTTGGCCTCTGATGGCCGCCTTTCATCTGGCCCTGAAACACCGGTGTTCCCTGCTTTCCTTCCTATGGAAAAGAACCGTCCTTCTCTCCAGGCATCCATGTCCAAAACTGGTATTCTGCCTCTACAATTCCCTATATCCAGAGATTGCTCCCAGACAAAATCTGCCAGCACCATCTAATCTGGCTGCCCTTGGCCTCTGGTGCTGCCCCTCATCTGCCCCTGGAACACTGGGCTGCGTTGTTTCCTTCCTATGGAGACCACAGTGGACACTGTGAGGACCTGGTGGAACCATGGAGACCATGGTGACACTTTGGGATACCATGGTGACACCGTGGGGCTTCATGGAACCAAGAGACCACCATGGCTCTGTGGGGCCTCGTGGAACCATGGAGACCATTAGGACCTTCAGGGCCTGTGTAACCAAGGGGCCACTTGGACACCTCAGGGACTCATGGAAGCAAGGGAACACTGGGACATGTGGGGCCCATGGAATGAGAGGAACATGGAACAGCTCTGGCTGATTTGGCCCCCCAGGGGTGACCTGACAGGTCTGGCGATCTGCAGTTCAAGGGCTGCTCTCATCTGCCATGAAACACTGGGGCTCCATGCTTCCTTCCTCTGGAAGAAAACTGTCTCTCTTTTCAGACCCCATGGACAAAATTGGTATCCCCACTAAAAATTTCCTGTATGCAGAGTATGTCCCAGAAAAAAACCTGCCAGCTCTGGCTGGCCTTGGCCTTGGTGGTCACATCTCATCTGCCTCGGAAGTACCAGGGCTCTGTGCCTTCCTATGGAGAAAGAACCGCTTCTTGTCCAGGGGCCATGCAGAAATTGGAATTTTGTGCCAAAATCTCATCTTATCCCAGATTGCTGCCAGAAAAAAGCTGCCAGGACAGACAGCTCTGCCTGGATTGGCTCTGTGATATTTTAGACTATGAGCAAATGTTTCATTCTGAAACACCTTGAGAGGGCCCAAAGATCTCCGGACTGGGGTTTGCAGGCCTCAAGAACATAACCATATAGGAGCGAGGGACAGGCCTAGTTGTGAAGAGACTGAGGACAGAACAGGAGTGCCTGGCAGGGCTGGAAGGGTGATTCAGAAATGTGAAGCTTTTTCCTCATAGTAGGAAAGAGCCAGATAGAGAAATTATACCACAAATGCAGAGGGGAGACCAGACTGGACATGAGGAGAAAGGAATTTCCCTCCAGGGCAGGCTGTGGAGCAACACATCCCCAGAAGAGTCTGGGTCAGCCAGCTTTGTGTGGGCAGGCAGAGGCAGGCAGGAGGCAGAGCTGTCAGCAAAGGAAGGGCCCAGCCAGGTGGGGCAGCCGGGGGATGCCCACAGCCTGCAGGGACAGAGGCGCAGGGCAGGACACCGTAGCACAGCCTGGGCTGCACAGGGCACAGGCATGTGCAGCAGCTGCAAGACAGCCCTGCACGAGCCAACTTGGGCAGCACTTTGGCATGGCTGCTGGGCCTGGGCCTGAGGCAGGAGCAGGAGACAAGTGACCCTGCAGCCTGGGGCCTCATTGCCTCCTTGCCCTGCTCAGCAGCCTGGCAGGGGCCGCCCCATGCTCTCCCTTGGCATTGCACATCCCCACATGCCAGTGCCCATCCCGGGAAGAGCCCTGAGCAAGGAGGGAGGCAGCATCTGCCTGGCCAGGGCTGGGGCTCAGCCCTTGGCCCTTGGCATTCCTCAAACAACATCCAGCTTTGCTCAGCACAAGAGACACCTTTGCCTTTGTTTGTGCCCAGCTGTCATCACTGCCTCAGTGTTCTGCTCTAACTGGAACCTGGGGACACTTTCTCATTGTGTCCTCAGTGGAACCCATTAAAACTTCAAGAAACTTCAATTTAATTTAATTTTGAGTTGTTAGAAGTTTTTGAACACTCTCTCAGGGACTGAGTCTGATGTAAACAACACCAAATCCCCAAGAGGCTCATTAAAGTCCTTGTGCTGTGTCTGTGCTGCGAGCTTTAAAGGAACAGCTCTTCCCAGGACCAGCTCCTCTCCCAGCCCAGCAGGGCTGAGGGCTCTGCCTGCAGGCACTGAGGGGACAGGAGCCAGGCAGAGACAGGCTGAAGGCAATCAGGATTGGGAAGCCATTGAGCTGAGACTTCACCTGGGGAAAGATCTTCACAGCCCTGTGCATGGTGAGTGTGTGGGTGCAGGCAATGTCCCTGTGCTCCTGGAGGATCTCCTGAAGCCAGCCACCCCACAGCCTGGGGATGTGCAGGAGGACTCTCCCAGTTTCTCTGTGGCACAGGAGAGAGGAGGAGGAGGAGGAGGATGTGCTGCAGACGCGGGCTGCCCTGGGCACCGTCAGAGGGACAGGGCAGGACGGCTCCTGCTGCCAGGGACGGCTGCAGGGGTGAAGCTGGGGCTGCAGCCGAGGCTGCCCAGGGCTGTCCTGCAGAGCAGCTCCTGCAGCCCTCAGGGCTCTGGCCAGCCCAGGCCATGTGCCACCTGCCAGGGGCAGCTCTCAGCCTGCCTGGCAGCTCCCCATGGACGCTGCAGGGGAGAAGTTGGAGGGGAAGGAGCCACCCCCATCAGGGCAGATTCCTCCTGCTTGGAGATGGTGCTGCATGGCCAGGGCTGCTCTCAGCTTTCTCCTAAAGGGAAGGAAGGGGCTGTCAGCTTTGGCTGTGTCACTGAGACTCCTGCACTGTCCACCTGGGCATCAGCAGATGGGCCTCACATCTCCCTCAGAAAGTGCCTCCTCAGCTCCTCTCCCTACAGACAGCAGCAGCAGCACCTTGGCTTGCAGCATCTCTGTTTGTCTGGCCTGCCTTAAGGCCCTGCTGCCAGGGAGATGCCCCTGGGCAGTGCCGTGCTGGGAGGGCTCTGCAGGGCAGAGCTGAGCCCCCAGGGCTGGCTGGGCTCTGGCAGCACTGGCAGGGACAGGCTTGGATAGAGAAACAGCTCCCAGTAGGCACAACTCCAGGCAGGAAAGAGCCAGACCAACCCTTGGTATCCCATCCTGTCCAGCTGCACAGGAAAGAGAGAAGGCTTAGGAAACTGACTTAAAACTGGAGTCTTTAAAAACTCACTTTCTTTTTCAGCACATTTTAATTTCAATCACGCTGAACTAGAGGGAGGTGAAATGGCAAAGGGCACCTGTGTGGGGACCAGCAGTCTGACTGCACTGGGGCACAGGGAGCCTGTTTTCCTCTGGGCTTTCCCCAGGTCAGGCTAGAAGCAATGCTGAAGATGAGGCAGGAACTCAGCAGCCAAACCCAAGCTCAAAAATAAAATTGTTTGAGTAAGTTCCCCCAGGCAGAGAAGTAGTTTGAGGAAATTCCTAAATAACCCCATAGGATTGACTCAAGGAGCTTGTCATGTCTTCTTTCAACAGTCCACCATGGCCAGAGTGAAGCAATGTCCAACAGCAGCTCCATCAGGCACTTCCTCCTGCTGGCACTGGCAGACACGGGCAGCTGCAGCTCTGCACTTCTGCCTCTTGCTGGGCATCTCTCCTGGCTGCCCTCCTGGGCAACGGCCTCATCATCAGCGCCGTAGCCTGCGGCCACCACCTGCACACGCCCATGTTCTTCTTCCTGCTCAACCTGGCCTCAGCGACCTGGGCTCCATCTGCACCACTGTCCCCAAAGCCATGCACAATTCCCTCTGGGAACACCAGCACATCTCCTACTCAGATGTGCTGCTCAGGTGTTTTTCTTCTCTTCTTCATTGGACAGAGGTTTCCCTCCTGACCATCATGTGCTACGACCGTACGCGTGTCCATCTGCAAACCCCTGCACTACGGGACCCTCCTGGGCAGCAGAGCTTGTGCCCACATGGCAGCAGCTGCCTGGGCCAGTGCCTTTCTCAATGCTCTGCTGCACACAGCCAATACATTTTCCCTGCCCCTGTGCCATGGCAATGCCTGGGCCAGTTCTTCTGTGAATGTGCCCCAGATCTCCAAGCTCTCCTGCTCAACTTCAAACTCAGAAAAATGTGGATTCATTGGTGGTGTCTGTTTATGTTCTGGCTTGTTTTGTGTTCATTGGTTTTCTCCTATGTGCAGATCTTCAGGCTGTGCTGAGGATCCCCTCTGAGCAGGGACGGCACAAAGCCTTTTCCACCTGCCTCCCTCACCTGCCTGTGTCTCCCTGTTCTCAGCACTGCGCTTTTTTGCCTACCTGAAGCCCCCCTCCATTCCTCCCATCCCTGGATCTGGCCCTGTCATTCTGTACTCGGTGGTGCCTCCAGCCTGAACCCCCTCATCTACAGCCTGAGGAACCAGGAGCTCAAGGCTTGCAGTGTGAGGACTGATGACTGGATGCTTCAGAAGCATTAACTGCTGGACCAATTCTGCAAATCACTTGTAATAAAAGTAATCTCTGATACTGTTGGTTTGGTGGTTTCTTTGTTCTTGTCTTTCTTTTGTTCAGTTTTTAAAAATTGTACAAAAAGAGCCACTGCTTGTGCCATTTCTCCATTTTGTTCCTTCCACCTTCACTGGCCCCAGGCTGTTCAATGAGGAGTACTGCTCTCAATGGCTGCAAATGAACTAAAGGTCTCCCAGCAGAGTTTTCACCCAGAGTCCCCTTTTTATGCCTTCCTCTGTAGCTGCAGCAGCAATGTCTGTGTGCAGAGCTGGGGCAGATCAGGGCTGGCCCAGCAGCTGTGCCCAGCAGCAGCAGCAGCACTTGGTGTTGCCAGTGCTGCTGCCGTGGCCCTGCCGCTGCCCTGGTGGCCCTGGTGTTGCTGCAGGGCCTGAGTGCTCTCGGGGCCGGGCACAGCCCTGGGGGTGGCAGTGCGGGGCTGCAGCAGGGACAGGCCATGGGCACTGCTGGGGCAGCGCTGACGCCTCAGGCCAGGCCTGGGGGCTCCAGGCTCCTTGCCCAGGCTCTCTCTAAGAAACACGGCCAGGGCCAATGCTCAGCACAGAAAGCCCCGTCAGCAGCCCCAGGCTGGCCGTGGGCAGGCTGGGGGCAAACAGCATGGCTGGGGCTCTGCAAGGGCCCTGGGGCAGACGGCAAGGAGCAGCAGAGCAGGGGCTGATCCATCCCCAGTGCGCTGCCAGCTCCAAGGGCAGCGTCCCAGAGCGTGCCTTCATGCAGCTTGCCAACAACATCCCCCCTCTGCAGCCCTGGCCTCTCCCCCAGCTTCACACAGGTGCGCCCATCCTTGCAGGCACAGACACGGCAAGCACTGGTCAGCAGGCCCCTGTTTGCATTGCACACAGCAGGGGGAGCACCCCCATGCTGTTGCTGTGGGACATGAACCTGAGCAAGCACAAGATGCCATCCAGCCCCTGGGGCCCAACAATGGCCTGGGGGACACCAGGGAAACCACTCAGGTTGGTCGTGGCCTCTGCAGTCAGCCAGAAAGTTTGTTCCCATCAGCTGGGAGTTTCCTGTCCCACTGCAGACGCTGTTGCTCAGAGCCAGGGCTGCCTGGCAGCCACCCCCAAACAGCCCTGAGCATTCCCTTTTGTTAGACCCTGGATCCAGCCTGTCCAGGTCCCTCTGCAGAGCCCTTCTACCCTCCAGCAGAACAACACTTGCAGCCAACTTGGTCACCACAGTTCCATGAGGCCCTAGAGTGTCACAATGGTCTCCATGATTCCATTAGTCCCTACTGGTTCACAAAGGCCCCTTTGTTCCATGGCACTCCTCAGCATCAGAAAGTCCCTTGGATCCTTGGATCCCACAGTGTCACAATGGATCCTTGGTTCCAKGAGGTCTCTCAGTGCAGCAATGCTCTCCGTTGTTCCACAGTGTCACAATGGCCTCTTGGTCCCAAGGGGCACCACGGTGTCAAACATGTTTCCTTCATGCCATGTGTCCCTGCAGAGCAACACTGGCCCCTTGGTTCCATGGAGCCCTGCAGTGTCACAATGGCCCCATCACTGCACGAGGTCCTGCAGGGTCACATTGGCCTCCATGGTTCCACAAGGCCACACAGTGTCACAGGGGTCCCTTGGATCCATGAGGCCCCCGAGTGCCCCAATGGATTCTCTGGTGCTGCAGTGTCACAATGGACCCCTGCTTACACAAGATCCTGCAGTCTCACACGGGACCCTTGGTTCCATTGGGCACCAGACTGTCACAATTGTTCCCTTATGTGCTGGTTTTGCATTAATTGACATGTGGTGAGGAGGGAAGAAGCCAAACTCGGAAATGATTATTCTGAGAAGAGCTGCTGAGAGCTTCCTCCGTGCCTAACAGCACCAATCAGTGACTGGTTTTGAAGACTGACACCTTGTAAAACCACTAGAACGCTGAACATGCCTCTATGAACACACATGTTAAAAACTAACAAACCTGAGGAAAAGCTCTCTCTCCCTTCCAGCCTGGGAACAGGTACCAAGGCCGGCCTGGCTCCCATCTCAGCTGGGCCAGGCTGGATGGGCACTGCCACGGGGCCGGGCCCCTTCTCAGGGACCCCAGCAGGCCCTGGTCCCAGCAGAGCCGGGGCGACTCAAGCGAGCACTGCCTAGCAGGGGAGGGGAGGCCATTCAGGCCTTGGCGTGTTCCAGCTGGATCTCAGCCATCCATTCCCCAGTGTGCCCTGACGAGATCATGTGGCTGAGGCCAGAGGCGGCCTTGCAGCCCACACAGAGAGTGGGCCCTGTGCCTGGAATTGAAACGCAGCAGGGGCCAGAGACCTCCCTGGGGCTGATCCTGACACAGCCCCCAGGCAGCTCTGAAAAATCCATCACCAACGAGTTGCTTTGCCCCACACGCAGCGATATCACATGAGCATCTGCAGGCCCTGGTGAGATATTAACTCTGCTGCAGTGTGCCTTATAGCTTATGAAGCTCAGTTACCATAGGCAACGAGTTCTATTATCATTAGCTGCAAGGATCCATAGCTTCTAAGCTTCACTTACCTTGTGGATCGTTTAATGTTGCGTCTTTCTGAGCAGGGCTCCTTGCTGCAGCAGTACTCTTCTGGGATCCTTCAGCAGCCACTATTGCTCTCGTCTTGCTACACCGTCTTTTATGGCACTTCTTTAGTTATATAGTTACAGGTTGTTCGTTAATCTGCTATAATTATCCCAGCTGCAACTGCGATGAGAGGAGTGTTAGTGTGATGCTGAGCATTCTACTGTTGCCCCCCTACATCTCAGTGCATGATAAGGCATTATCAGACCTATCAGCCTGCCTTCAGGTCATGAGAAAAGGACAGAGTGAAGACATGTAGAGACACTATTAGAAAATATGAGACCATTGAAGTCAGTAGATGAAGTCAAGTTCCCGATGGTAGTGGATGAGTAGATGCACTCAGTTCTCGGGCTGACATTCTTTGTAAGGCCTATGGAAAAATATAATTGATACATCAGACTCTTTTGTCGCCTGTAACTCATTGAAAGCATTTGCGGAGATGAAGTGGTTCAAATTGTAGATATGAGCAAAGCATTTCTGCTAAGCAAGCAGATGCTAGTAGCTGTGATCCCATGAGAATTTGAACAGAGAGAGGAGGAGTGATGAAGACCTTTTGCCCCAGGGAAAGAAGAAGACCTTTTTTCCAGAGATAAAGATGATCTCAGAAATAGATGAAGAGAACCTTTGCTCTTGAACAGCTCATCCTTAAAATAATACCCCAAAAGTTGTACATAGCCCATAAAACAGC